>OU026153.1:216782178-216912178 GCA_907269105.1 Volucella inanis
ATTGACTTGGAGCAATTATTTTTGGCAATATATTTATTTATTTATTTATTTATTTTTTTTTTTGTTAAATATGGTATTAAACTCTATAGTATTTTCGGAATAAAATATGCACCTATATAATTAACAGAAGTAATGTTATTGTAGTACAGAAATGAAATCATTTTTATATATCTTTATAGAAATAGTTTGTCGTCCTTAAAAGGACGGTTTATTTTTAATATCTTTTCTCTTAAAAGTCGCAAAATTGTAATTTTTTAGGCGCTCTTTTCCGTTTTTTTGGGCAACAGAACAGCTTGAATGTTTGGAAGAACACCTCCCTGTGCAATGGTAACACCAGAAAGTAATTTGTTTAATTCTTCATCGTTACGGATGGCCAATTGTAAATGACGTGGAATGATTCTTGTTTTTTTGTTGTCACGAGCAGCATTTCCCGCCAATTCCAAAACTTCAGCAGCCAAATATTCCATAACAGCTGCTAAATATACTGGGGCACCAGCACCGACGCGTTCGGCATAGTTACCTTTGCGTAGTAAACGATGAATACGACCAACTGGGAATTGTAAACCAGCACGATTTGAGCGGGACTTTGCCTTTCCCTTAACTTTACCACCTTTACCACGACCAGACATATCAAATTTTTAATTTAATTTTTATTTCACAAGTCACTTCACTGAACAACAGTTCACAATTTTATGACTGGGCGCAAAATGGTGCTTGTATTTATATAAAAAAATCATCAAATTCTTCGGATTAGAGTGAGATAGCGTGAGATGAGAGAATGCAGTTATGTCAAGCAATATAAGATAGGTAAAATTGAAAAATTTTCACAGTTCTCGTTTAATCTCCAAATAGTGAAGTGTTCAAGTGAATAATAATTAAAATTGAAAATGCCGCCGAAAACAAGTGGTAAAGCTGCAAAGAAAGCCGGTAAGGCGCAAAAGAATATCACTAAAAATGATAAGAAAAAGAAGCGCAAGAGGAAGGAAAGCTACGCCATTTATATCTATAAAGTATTGAAACAAGTCCATCCCGATACTGGAATTTCATCAAAGGCAATGAGTATCATGAACAGTTTTGTAAATGATATCTTTGAAAGAATTGCCGCCGAAGCATCTCGTTTGGCACATTACAATAAACGTTCAACCATCACAAGTCGGGAAATTCAAACAGCTGTGCGTTTATTGCTGCCTGGTGAACTCGCTAAGCATGCTGTTAGTGAAGGAACTAAAGCCGTTACCAAATATACTAGTTCCAAGTAAATCTTTTGACAAACGTTTTAAATTTTCTTAAAATGGCCCTTTTCAGGGCCGCTAAATTTTTATCTAAGGGATGTTAAAAAATGATACCAATACGTACGAGAAACAAAAGTTTTTTTTTTTTTTTTATTATAAATATATATAATGTTAAATTATAAATTTACACAAACACGTTAATTTTATCTCTGAGAATGGTATTACATAGGTATATCTTTTATTTTATAAATTAAGAAAATTAAGTATTTTACTCATATGTTTATGCATAAATACATGCGATCGTATTGATGATAATGATTTCTAAACCGTTCTATGGATTTGTTTCATTTGTTTCTTTCATCTATCTCTATCTTTTTCAGACTCATATTCCGTATGCATTGTCTTATGGAAAAATGCATGTATAATATGTATATACATGAAACAATACAATTTTTTTTAAAACATACATTTATACACTGTATAGTGCATAAGTATTCATGGACTCGTATATTCATCCAAACGTTACATTAGTATTTATTTTTAAATCTAAGGAACCATCAATCTCTCTCAATTGTATTCTTTCACTTTTAACCTATTTTTACTGTTGGAATATAAATTCTAAGTGAAAAAAAAAAAAAAAAAGTAATAATAATAATACTAGTAACTAAGGGAAAATATATACGATGTGATATTCACACATGCATTGTATGAGATATAAATATGTTTCATTTTTGTTTTAGCTATGGACAAAATATAATTAAATATTGAAGATTTCTATCTCATTAAAGAATAAATTTGTAGCCCTGAAAAGGACTTTGAAATTTAAATTGACAATGCAAAGTAACAATTATTTGTGATAACAAATTATTTTTTAGCTTTTTTAGGTGCAGTTGCCTTTTTAGGTTTAGCAGCCGTTGTTTTAACTTTTGGCACTTTTGGTTTAGTAGCGGCAGCCTTTGATTTTGTTGGTTTCGCCTTTACTGTACCAGTTTTCTTAGCAATTTTTGCTTTTGATTTTTCTGCTTTTTTCTTATCAGTACTCTTTTTAGTAGCGGCAGCGGATTTCTTTACTTTTTTCTCACCAGTTGTTGATTTTTTAACTTTTTTTTCACCAGCGGCACTTTTAGGTTTCGCAGATTTTTTTTCTCAGCTGATTTTGGTTTTGGTTCTTTGTTAGCCGAAGCTGATAATTTGAATGAACCGGCGGCACCTTTTCCTTTTGTTTGTACTAATTTACCACTAGTAACAGCACTTTTTAAATATTTCTTAATAAACGGAGCTAATTTTTGAACATCGACTTTATATGTAGCGGCAATATATTTTTTAATAGCCAATAAAGAAGAACCACCACGTTCTTTTAAAGTTTTAATGGCAGTATCAACCATTTGCTTGGTCGGTGGATGAGCTGGCGCTGATTTAGGCTTCTTTGATCCGCTGGCAGCAGTTTTCTTCGATTTTTTTTCTGCGACAATTGCAGGAGCAGCAGCAGCAACAGTATCAGCCATTTTGAATTCACTTCACACTTCACACCCGAAATAAATTTAAAACACTTGGTAATCACGATTTAATATTACTATGGCAAGGTAAATTTATATACTGCATTAATTCTGTGAGAATCAATAAGTGGGAAGGTATACAAAATTTTCATTTATTTGAGCATTTTTACTGTGTTGTATCCATGAGTTCTTCATTAAATTTAATTATTTATGAAGTTTTAATACAATATGTGAAAAATATGAACTTGCTATCAATTCTTATAATGTAGTTGATCAATTTTAGCATACTTTTATTTATTTCAATCAAATAATCATAACGCTAGATGATTATTAAAGTGAATGTTTGTCAAATTTCTTTCAATACACATGAATAAAAATCAATTTATTTTAATAAGAATCAAATTTTTGATTTTCAAATTATAATAAGTATCAAGTCTATAGTTCATGTTAAGTATTTGAAGTAATTTTTTTTAAATATTAGAATTATTATCATCCATTTAGTGTTTATTTATTTGAAAATCAAACGCCTAATTTGCCTTTTCTCTAGAGTTTCTATTTCAATTTGAAGAATTATTTTTCACAATTTGTTCGCTTCTCGGCATATAAAATGGTGAAAGAATAATTATTTTAATTTACTTTCTTAAGTTAAAGCTTTAAAAAGTAAATCTTATAGAAAAAAATCTATAAAAGTATAAAAACCGATTTACTTGATACACACACAATTAGCAGACATTTTGCTTTGGCTCCGCATTTCTTTCGATAGTGTTATTTTTTTTTTGTTATAAATAAAACTAATAAACTTTTATTATTCTTGAACAATTTCTTTTAACTAAATAAAATTAAAATGTACTTATTAATTTAAAAATTAAGAAACAGAATATAAAAAGTAGAAAATAAATTTTTGTGAAAATTTCTTAGCTAAGTTGTTTGGCAACCATTGTTAAAATTAAGATTTTGAAGAACATTCATTTGAAAAGTACGAAGATAGTTCGTTCAGTTATGAAGTAATTTAAATTTTAATAGATTATAGAAAAAGCAAATATCTATACGCATTGGAATGTAATATCCATATGCACGTGTATAATACTAGGGTTTGTAATTACAAGTTATATATATGAAGGTATATGATGGTAGACATGGTCTCAATATACATATATTTTCTTTCTTTTATAATTCTAAATTCCTCTAAGGTTAATAAATATTCCATTTGCCTTAATCTCATACATACAAATGTATATGTATATAAGTATTACTGAAAAAACAAAACTAATCCTAAATGTTCTTAATTTCTAATTGGTTAAAAAATCATATCCGCTTTAGGGGCATAACATTTAAAATCACATAAATATGTGTTGATTTTTTAATTCTATTGTCATCTATTAATTTAAAAGAGGGTTTTAATATACGACTAGTATACTTATTTTTGGATGATATTAATTGAAATTTTTAAAATCCCTTTGCTGCATATTTTGTGGTCCTGAAAAGGACCGTTGATAATATTTTATGAATGCATTTAAGCACGTTCTCCACGGATACGTCTAGCCAATTGGATATCTTTTGGCATAATTGTTACACGTTTAGCATGAATGGCACACAAGTTTGTATCTTCAAAAGACCAACTAAATAAGCTTCACTAGCTTCTTGAAGTGCCATCACTGCTGAACTTTGGAAACGTAAATCGGTTTTGAAATCCTGTGCAATTTCACGAACTAAACGTTGGAAGGGCAATTTACGGATTAAAAGTTCAGTACTTTTTTGGTAACGACGAATTTCCCGAAGAGCAACTGTTCCGGGACGATAACGATGTGGCTTCTTAACACCTCCAGTTGCAGGAGCACTTTTACGAGCAGCCTTAGTTGCCAATTGCTTCCTTGGTGCTTTTCCACCAGTCGACTTACGAGCAGTTTGCTTTGTACGAGCCATTACTAAAATGTTAGTTTATTCTTATATTTCGGCTTCCACTTTATACACAACACTATGAACGAATCAAAATAACCCCGTGCCGATTTCATCATTTTACTTATACAATAACATTGGACGCTAGTTTCTGTTCTTTCGTTTCTTTTTCCATTTCATTCTCTCATTCTATTCCAATAGCTGTAAAAGTAGTATAAATAAAAGTTGCTTTTTTGTAATACCTTACAGTTTCATTGTGACTTGAGTGCAGTGTTTGTTAAGTGAAAAGTAGGAAGGATAAATTTAAAAGATCTGAAAAATGACTGGTCGTGGTAAAGGAGGAAAAGGCTTGGGAAGGGTGGCGCTAAACGTCATCGTAAAGTGTTGCGTGACAATATCCAAGGTATAACAAAGCCTGCCATTCGTCGTTTAGCTCGTCGTGGTGGTGTAAAACGTATTTCTGGCTTAATTTACGAAGAAACCCGTGGTGTTTTAAAAGTGTTTTTGGAGAATGTCATCCGTGATGCTGTTACATATACTGAACATGCTAAACGCAAGACAGTTACTGCTATGGATGTTGTATATGCATTAAAGAGACAAGGACGAACTCTTTATGGTTTTGGAGGTTAAATAATCTGAAAAATAAAAGACACACTAGTTCTTTACCAATCGGTCCTTTTCAGGACCACAAACAAATCTTTAAAGTGATATAGATATATGATATATAAAAACATATTGTATGTATATATTCGATATACGAATAAAATAAATGAACATTCAATTAGAATATGAAATGAGAATTTGTGTAACCGGTATAGATGAAAGATATTTTTTCATATATCTATGTATAACTAATGTGTTGGAACATAAATAGTGTATGTGTTCAAACACGATGTTTATTGACTTGGAGCAATTATTTTTGGCAATATATTTATTTATTTATTTTTTTTTTTTTGTTAAATATGGTATTAAACTCTATAGTATTTTCGGAATAAAATATGCACCTATATAATTAACAGAAGTAATGTTATTGTAGTACAGAAATGAAATCATTTTTATATATCTTTATAGAAATAGTTTGTCGTCCTTAAAAGGACGGTTTATTTTTAATATCTTTTCTCTTAAAAGTCGCAAAATTGTAATTTTTTAGGCGCTCTTTTCCGTTTTTTTGGGCAACAGAACAGCTTGAATGTTTGGAAGAACACCTCCCTGTGCAATGGTAACACCAGAAAGTAATTTGTTTAATTCTTCATCGTTACGGATGGCCAATTGTAAATGACGTGGAATGATTCTTGTTTTTTTGTTGTCACGAGCAGCATTTCCCGCAATTCCAAAACTTCAGCAGCCAAATATTCCATAACAGCTGCTAAATATACTGGGGCACCAGCACCGACGCGTTCGGCATAGTTACCTTTGCGTAGTAAACGATGAATACGACCAACTGGGAATTGTAAACCAGCACGATTTGAGCGGGACTTTGCCTTTCCCTTAACTTTACCACCTTTACCACGACCAGACATATCAAATTTTTAATTTAATTTTTATTTCACAAGTCACTTCACTGAACAACAGTTCACAATTTTATGACTGGGCGCAAAATGGTGCTTGTATTTATATAAAAAAATCATCAAATTCTTCGGATTAGAGTGAGATAGCGTGAGATGAGAGAATGCAGTTATGTCAAGCAATATAAGATAGGTAAAATTGAAAAATTTTCACAGTTCTCGTTTAATCTCCAAATAGTGAAGTGTTCAAGTGAATAATAATTAAAATTGAAAATGCCGCCGAAAACAAGTGGTAAAGCTGCAAAGAAAGCCGGTAAGGCGCAAAAGAATATCACTAAAAATGATAAGAAAAAGAAGCGCAAGAGGAAGGAAAGCTACGCCATTTATATCTATAAAGTATTGAAACAAGTCCATCCCGATACTGGAATTTCATCAAAGGCAATGAGTATCATGAACAGTTTTGTAAATGATATCTTTGAAAGAATTGCCGCCGAAGCATCTCGTTTGGCACATTACAATAAACGTTCAACCATCACAAGTCGGGAAATTCAAACAGCTGTGCGTTTATTGCTGCCTGGTGAACTCGCTAAGCATGCTGTTAGTGAAGGAACTAAAGCCGTTACCAAATATACTAGTTCCAAGTAAATTCTTTTGACAAACGTTTTAAATTTTCTTAAAATGGCCCTTTTCAGGGCCGCTAAATTTTTATCTAAGGGATGTTAAAAAATGATACCAATACGTACGAGAAACAAAAGTTTTTTTTTTTTTTTATTATAAATATATATAATGTTAAATTATAAATTTACACAAACACGTTAATTTTATCTCTGAGAATGGTATTACATAGGTATATCTTTTATTTTATAAATTAAGAAAATTAAGTATTTTACTCATATGTTATGCATAAATACATGCGATCGTATTGATGATAATGATTTCTAAACCGTTCTATGGATTTGTTTCATTTGTTTCTTTCATCTATCTCTATCTTTTTCAGACTCATATTCCGTATGCATTGTCTTATGGAAAAATGCATGTATAATATGTATATACATGAAACAATACAATTTTTTTAAAACATACATTTATACACTGTATAGTGCATAAGTATTCATGGACTCGTATATTCATCCAAACGTTACATTAGTATTTATTTTTTAAATCTAAGGAACCATCAATCTCTCTCAATTGTATTCTTTCACTTTTAACCTATTTTTACTGTTGGAATATAAATTCTAAGTGAAAAAAAAAAAAAAAAAAGTAATAATAATAATACTAGTAACTAAGGGAAAATATATACGATGTGATATTCACACATGCATTGTATGAGATATAAATATGTTTCATTTTTGTTTTAGCTATGGACAAAATATAATTAAATATTGAAGATTTCTATCTCATTAAAGAATAAATTTGTAGCCCTGAAAAGGACTTTGAAATTTAAATTGACAATGCAAAGTAACAATTATTTGTGATAACAAATTATTTTTTAGCTTTTTTAGGTGCAGTTGCCTTTTTAGGTTTAGCAGCCGTTGTTTTAACTTTTGGCACTTTTGGTTTAGTAGCGGCAGCCTTTGATTTTGTTGGTTTCGCCTTTACTGTACCAGTTTTCTTAGCAATTTTTGCTTTTGATTTTCTGCTTTTTTCTTATCAGTACTCTTTTTAGTAGCGGCAGCGGATTTCTTTACTTTTTCTCACCAGTTGTTGATTTTTTAACTTTTTTTTCACCAGCGGCACTTTTAGGTTTCGCAGATTTTTTTTTCTCAGCTGATTTTGGTTTTGGTTCTTTGTTAGCCGAAGCTGATAATTTGAATGAACCGGCGGCACCTTTTCCTTTTGTTTGTACTAATTTACCACTAGTAACAGCACTTTTTAAATATTTCTTAATAAACGGAGCTAATTTTGAACATCGACTTTATATGTAGCGGCAATATATTTTTTAATAGCCAATAAAGAAGAACCACCACGTTCTTTTAAAGTTTTAATGGCAGTATCAACCATTTGCTTGGTCGGTGGATGAGCTGGCGCTGATTTAGGCTTCTTTGATCCGCTGGCAGCAGTTTTCTTCGATTTTTTTCTGCGACAATTGCAGGAGCAGCAGCAGCAACAGTATCAGCCATTTTGAATTCACTTCACACTTCACACCCGAAATAAATTTAAAACACTTGGTAATCACGATTTAATATTACTATGGCAAGGTAAATTTATATACTGCATTAATTCTGTGAGAATCAATAAGTGGGAAGGTATACAAAATTTTCATTTATTTGAGCATTTTTACTGTGTTGTATCCATGAGTTCTTCATTAAATTTAATTATTTATGAAGTTTTAATACAATATGTAAAAAATATGAACTTGCTATCAATTCTTATAATGTAGTTGATCAATTTTAGCATACTTTTATTTATTTCAATCAAATAATCATAACGCTAGATGATTATTAAAGTGAATGTTTGTCAAATTTCTTTCAATACACATGAATAAAAATCAATTTATTTTAATAAGAATCAAATTTTTGATTTTCAAATTATAATAAGTATCAAGTCTATAGTTCATGTTAAGTATTTGAAGTAATTTTTTTTTAAATATTAGAATTATTATCATCCATTTAGTGTTTATTTATTTGAAAATCAAACGCCTAATTTGCCTTTTCTCTAGAGTTTCTATTTCAATTTGAAGAATTATTTTTCACAATTTGTTCGCTTCTCGGCATATAAAATGGTGAAAGAATAATTATTTTAATTTACTTTCTTAAGTTAAAGCTTTAAAAAGTAAATTCTTATAGAAAAAAATCTATAAAAGTATAAAAACCGATTTACTTGATACACCACACAATTAGCAGACATTTTGCTTTGGCTCCGCATTTCTTTCGATAGTGTTATTTTTTTTTTTTTTGTTATAAATAAAACTAATAAACTTTTATTATTCTTGAACAATTTCTTTTAACTAAATAAAATTAAAATGTACTTATTAATTTAAAAATTAAAGAAACAGAATATAAAAAGTAGAAAATAAATTTTTGTGAAAATTTCTTAGCTAAGTTGTTTGGCAACCATTGTTAAAATTAAGATTTTGAAGAACATTCATTGAAAAGTACGAAGATAGTTCGTTCAGTTATGAAGTAATTTAAATTTTAATAGATTATAGAAAAAGCAAATATCTATACGCATTGGAATGTAATATCCATATGCACGTGTATAATACTAGGGTTTGTAATTACAAGTTATATATATGAAGGTATATGATGGTAGACATGGTCTCAATATACATATATTTTCTTTCTTTTATAATTCTAAATTCCTCTAAGGTTAATAAATATTCCATTTGCCTTAATCTCATACACACAAATGTATATGTATATAAGTATTACTGAAAAAACAAAAACTAATCCTAAATGTTCTTAATTTCTAATTGGTTAAAAAATCATATCCGCTTTAGGGGCATAACATTTAAAATCACATAAATATGTGTTGATTTTTTTAATTCTATTGTCATCTATTAATTTAAAAGAGGGTTTTAATATACGACTAGTATACTTTATTTTTGGATGATATTAATTGAAATTTTTAAAATCCCTTTGCTGCATATTTTGTGGTCCTGAAAAGGACCGTTGATAATATTTTATGAATGCATTTAAGCACGTTCTCCACGGATACGTCTAGCCAATTGGATATCTTTTGGCATAATTGTTACACGTTTAGCATGAATGGCACACAAGTTTGTATCTTCAAAAAAGACCAACTAAATAAGCTTCACTAGCTTCTTGAAGTGCCATCACTGCTGAACTTTGGAAACGTAAATCGGTTTTGAAATCCTGTGCAATTTCACGAACTAAACGTTGGAAGGGCAATTTACGGATTAAAAGTTCAGTACTTTTTTGGTAACGACGAATTTCCCGAAGAGCAACTGTTCCGGGACGATAACGATGTGGCTTCTTAACACCTCCAGTTGCAGGAGCACTTTTACGAGCAGCCTTAGTTGCCAATTGCTTCCTTGGTGCTTTTCCACCAGTCGACTTACGAGCAGTTTGCTTTGTACGAGCCATTACTAAAATGTTAGTTTATTCTTATATTTCGGCTTCCACTTTATACACAACACTATGAACGAATCAAAATAACCCCGTGCCGATTTCATCATTTTACTTATACAATAACATTGGACGCTAGTTTCTGTTCTTTCGTTTCTTTTTCCATTTCATTCTCTCATTCTATTCCAATAGCTGTAAAAGTAGTATAAATAAAAGTTGCTTTTTTGTAATACCTTACAGTTTCATTGTGACTTGAGTGCAGTGTTTGTTAAGTGAAAAGTAGGAAGGATAAATTTAAAAGATCTGAAAAATGACTGGTCGTGGTAAAGGAGGAAAAGGCTTGGGAAAGGGTGGCGCTAAACGTCATCGTAAAGTGTTGCGTGACAATATCCAAGGTATAACAAAGCCTGCCATTCGTCGTTTAGCTCGTCGTGGTGGTGTAAAACGTATTTCTGGCTTAATTTACGAAGAAACCCGTGGTGTTTTAAAAGTGTTTTTGGAGAATGTCATCCGTGATGCTGTTACATATACTGAACATGCTAAACGCAAGACAGTTACTGCTATGGATGTTGTATATGCATTAAAGAGACAAGGACGAACTCTTTATGGTTTTGGAGGTTAAATAATCTGAAAAATAAAAGACACACTAGTTCTTTACCAATCGGTCCTTTTCAGGACCACAAACAAATCTTTAAAGTGATATAGATATATGATATATAAAAACATATTGTATGTATATATTCGATATACGAAATAAAATAAATGAACATTCAATTAGAATATGAAATGAGAATTTGTGTAACCGTATAGATGAAAGATATTTTTTCATATATCTATGTATAACTAATGTGTTGGAACATAAATAGTGTATGTGTTCAAATTCAAATTGGAGCAATTATTTTTGGCAATATATTTATTTATTTATTTATTTATTTTTTTTTTTTGTTAAATATGGTATTAAACTCTATAGTATTTTCGGAATAAAATATGCACCTATATAATTAACAGAAGTAATGTTATTGTAGTACAGAAATGAAATCATTTTTATATATCTTTATAGAAATAGTTTGTCGTCCTTAAAAGGACGGTTTATTTTTAATATCTTTTCTCTTAAAAGTCGCAAAATTGTAATTTTTTAGGCGCTCTTTTCCGTTTTTTTGGGCAACAGAACAGCTTGAATGTTTGGAAGAACACCTCCCTGTGCAATGGTAACACCAGAAAGTAATTTGTTAATTCTTCATCGTTACGGATGGCCAATTGTAAATGACGTGGAATGATTCTTGTTTTTTTGTTGTCACGAGCAGCATTTCCCGCCAATTCCAAAACTTCAGCAGCCAAATATTCCATAACAGCTGCTAAATATACTGGGGCACCAGCACCAACGCGTTCGGCATAGTTACCTTTGCGTAGTAAACGATGAATACGACCAACTGGGAATTGTAAACCAGCACGATTTGAGCGGGACTTTGCCTTTCCCTTAACTTTACCACCTTTACCACGACCAGACATATCAAATTTTTAATTTAATTTTTATTTCACAAGTCACTTCACTGAACAACAGTTCACAATTTTATGACTGGGCGCAAAATGGTGCTTGTATTTATATAAAAAAATCATCAAATTCTTCGGATTAGAGTGAGATAGCGTGAGATGAGAGAATGCAGTTATGTCAAGCAATATAAGATAGGTAAAATTGAAAAATTTTCACAGTTCTCGTTTAATCTCCAAATAGTGAAGTGTTCAAGTGAATAATAATTAAAATTGAAAATGCCGCCGAAAACAAGTGGTAAAGCTGCAAAGAAAGCCGGTAAGGCGCAAAAGAATATCACTAAAAATGATAAGAAAAAGAAGCGCAAGAGGAAGGAAAGCTACGCCATTTATATCTATAAAGTATTGAAACAAGTCCATCCCGATACTGGAATTTCATCAAAGGCAATGAGTATCATGAACAGTTTTGTAAATGATATCTTTGAAAGAATTGCCGCCGAAGCATCTCGTTTGGCACATTACAATAAACGTTCAACCATCACAAGTCGGGAAATTCAAACAGCTGTGCGTTTATTGCTGCCTGGTGAACTCGCTAAGCATGCTGTTAGTGAAGGAACTAAAGCCGTTACCAAATATACTAGTTCCAAGTAAATTCTTTTGACAAACGTTTTAAATTTTCTTAAAATGGCCCTTTTCAGGGCCGCTAAATTTTTATCTAAGGGATGTTAAAAAATGATACCAATACGTACGAGAAACAAAAGTTTTTTTTTTTTTTATTATAAATATATATAATGTTAAATTATAATTTACACAAACACGTTAATTTTATCTCTGAGAATGGTATTACATAGGTATATCTTTTATTTTATAAATTAAGAAAATTAAGTATTTTACTCATATGTTTATGCATAAATACATGCGATCGTATTGATGATAATGATTTCTAAACCGTTCTATGGATTTGTTTCATTTATTTCTTTCATCTATCTCTATCTTTTTCAGACTCATATTCCGTATGCATTGTCTTATGGAAAAATGCATGTATAATATGTATATACATGAAACAATACAATTTTTTTTAAAACATACATTTATACACTGTATAGTGCATAAGTATTCATGGACTCGTATATTCATCCAAACGTTACATTAGTATTTATTTTTTAAATCTAAGGAACCATCAATCTCTCTCAATTGTATTCTTTCACTTTTAACCTATTTTTACTGTTGGAATATAAATTCTAAGTGAAAAAAAAAAAAAAAAGTAATAATAATAATACTAGTAACTAAGGGAAAATATATACGATGTGATATTCACACATGCATTGTATGAGATATAAATATGTTTCATTTTTGTTTTAGCTATGGACAAAATATAATTAAATATTGAAGATTTCTATCTCATTAAAGAATAAATTTGTAGCCCTGAAAAGGACTTTGAAATTTAAATTGACAATGCAAAGTAACAATTATTTGTGATAACAAATTATTTTTTAGCTTTTTTAGGTGCAGTTGCCTTTTTAGGTTTAGCAGCCGTTGTTTTAACTTTTGGCACTTTTGGTTTAGTAGCGGCAGCCTTTGATTTTGTTGGTTTCGCCTTTACTGTACCAGTTTTCTTAGCAATTTTTGCTTTTGATTTTTCTGCTTTTTTCTTATCAGTACTCTTTTTAGTAGCGGCAGCGGATTTCTTTACTTTTTTCTCACCAGTTGTTGATTTTTTAACTTTTTTTTCACCAGCGGCACTTTTAGGTTTCGCAGATTTTTTTTTCTCAGCTGATTTGGTTTTGGTTCTTTGTTAGCCGAAGCTGATAATTTGAATGAACCGGCGGCACCTTTTCCTTTTGTTTGTACTAATTTACCACTAGTAACAGCACTTTTAAATATTTCTTAATAAACGGAGCTAATTTTTGAACATCGACTTTATATGTAGCGGCAATATATTTTTTAATAGCCAATAAAGAAGAACCACCACGTTCTTTTAAAGTTTTAATGGCAGTATCAACCATTTGCTTGGTCGGTGGATGAGCTGGCGCTGATTTAGGCTTCTTTGATCCGCTGCAGCAGTTTTCTTCGATTTTTTTTCTGCGACAATTGCAGGAGCAGCAGCAGCAACAGTATCAGCCATTTTGAATTCACTTCACACTTCACACCCGAAATAAATTTAAAACACTTGGTAATCACGATTTAATATTACTATGGCAAGGTAAATTTATATACTGCATTAATTCTGTGAGAATCAATAAGTGGGAAGGTATACAAAATTTTCATTTATTTGAGCATTTTTACTGTGTTGTATCCATGAGTTCTTCATTAAATTTAATTATTTATGAAGTTTTAATACAATATGTAAAAAATATGAACTTGCTATCAATTCTTATAATGTAGTTGATCAATTTTAGCATACTTTTATTTATTTCAATCAAATAATCATAACGCTAGATGATTATTAAAGTGAATGTTTGTCAAATTTCTTTCAATACACATGAATAAAAATCAATTTATTTTAATAAGAATCAAATTTTTGATTTTCAAATTATAATAAGTATCAAGTCTATAGTTCATGTTAAGTATTTGAAGTAATTTTTTTTTAAATATTAGAATTATTATCATCCATTTAGTGTTTATTTATTTGAAAATCAAACGCCTAATTTGCCTTTTCTCTAGAGTTTCTATTTCAATTTGAAGAATTATTTTTCACAATTTGTTCGCTTCTCGGCATATAAAATGGTGAAAGAATAATTATTTTAATTTACTTTCTTAAGTTAAAGCTTTAAAAAGTAAATTCTTATAGAAAAAAATCTATAAAAGTATAAAAACCGATTTACTTGATACACCACACAATTAGCAGACATTTTGCTTTGGCTCCGCATTTCTTTCGATAGTGTTATTTTTTTTTTTTTTTGTTATAAATAAAACTAATAAACTTTTATTATTCTTGAACAATTTCTTTTAACTAAATAAAATTAAAATGTACTTATTAATTTAAAAATTAAAGAAACAGAATATAAAAAGTAGAAAATAAATTTTTGTGAAAATTTCTTAGCTAAGTTGTTTGGCAACCATTGTTAAAATTAAGATTTTGAAGAACATTCATTTGAAAAGTACGAAGATAGTTCGTTCAGTTATGAAGTAATTTAAATTTTAATAGATTATAGAAAAAGCAAATATCTATACGCATTGGAATGTAATATCCATATGCACGTGTATAATACTAGGGTTTGTAATTACAAGTTATATATATGAAGGTATATGATGGTAGACATGGTCTCAATATACATATATTTTCTTTCTTTTATAATTCTAAATTCCTCTAAGGTTAATAAATATTCCATTTGCCTTAATCTCATACACACAAATGTATATGTATATAAGTATTACTGAAAAAACAAAAACTAATCCTAAATGTTCTTAATTTCTAATTGGTTAAAAAATCATATCCGCTTTAGGGGCATAACATTTAAAATCACATAAATATGTGTTGATTTTTTTAATTCTATTGTCATCTATTAATTTAAAAGAGGGTTTTAATATACGACTAGTATACTTTATTTTTGGATGATATTAATTGAAAATTTTTAAAATCCCTTTGCTGCATATTTTGTGGTCCTGAAAAGGACCGTTGATAATATTTTATGAATGCATTTAAGCACGTTCTCCACGGATACGTCTAGCCAATTGGATATCTTTTGGCATAATTGTTACACGTTTAGCATGAATGGCACACAAGTTTGTATCTTCAAAAAGACCAACTAAATAAGCTTCACTAGCTTCTTGAAGTGCCATCACTGCTGAACTTTGGAAACGTAAATCGGTTTTGAAATCCTGTGCAATTTCACGAACTAAACGTTGGAAGGGCAATTTACGGATTAAAAGTTCAGTACTTTTTTGGTAACGACGAATTTCCCGAAGAGCAACTGTTCCGGGACGATAACGATGTGGCTTCTTAACACCTCCAGTTGCAGGAGCACTTTTACGAGCAGCCTTAGTTGCCAATTGCTTCCTTGGTGCTTTTCCACCAGTCGACTTACGAGCAGTTTGCTTTGTACGAGCCATTACTAAAATGTTAGTTTATTCTTATATTTCGGCTTCCACTTTATACACAACACTATGAACGAATCAAAATAACCCCGTGCCGATTTCATCATTTTACTTATACAATAACATTGGACGCTAGTTTCTGTTCTTTCGTTTCTTTTTCCATTTCATTCTCTCATTCTATTCCAATAGCTGTAAAAGTAGTATAAATAAAAGTTGCTTTTTTGTAATACCTTACAGTTTCATTGTGACTTGAGTGCAGTGTTTGTTAAGTGAAAAGTAGGAAGGATAAATTTAAAAGATCTGAAAAATGACTGGTCGTGGTAAAGGAGGAAAAGGCTTGGGAAAGGGTGGCGCTAAACGTCATCGTAAAGTGTTGCGTGACAATATCCAAGGTATAACAAAGCCTGCCATTCGTCGTTTAGCTCGTCGTGGTGGTGTAAAACGTATTTCTGGCTTAATTTACGAAGAAACCCGTGGTGTTTTAAAAGTGTTTTTGGAGAATGTCATCCGTGATGCTGTTACATATACTGAACATGCTAAACGCAAGACAGTTACTGCTATGGATGTTGTATATGCATTAAAGAGACAAGGACGAACTCTTTATGGTTTTGGAGGTTAAATAATCTGAAAAATAAAAGACACACTAGTTCTTTACCAATCGGTCCTTTTCAGGACCACAAACAAATCTTTAAAGTGATATAGATATATGATATATAAAAACATATTGTATGTATATATTCGATATACGAAATAAAATAAATGAACATTCAATTAGAATATGAAATGAGAATTTGTGTAACCGGTATAGATGAAAGATATTTTTTCATATATCTATGTATAACTAATGTGTTGGAACATAAATAGTGTATGTGTTCAAATTCAAATTGGAGCAATTATTTTTGGCAATATATTTATTTATTTATTTATTTATTTTTTTTTTTTTTGTTAAATATGGTATTAAACTCTATAGTATTTTCGGAATAAAATATGCACCTATATAATTAACAGAAGTAATGTTATTGTAGTACAGAAATGAAATCATTTTTATATATCTTTATAGAAATAGTTTGTCGTCCTTAAAAGGACGGTTTATTTTTAATATCTTTTCTCTTAAAAGTCGCAAAATTGTAATTTTTTAGGCGCTCTTTTCCGTTTTTTTGGGCAACAGAACAGCTTGAATGTTTGGAAGAACACCTCCCTGTGCAATGGTAACACCAGAAAGTAATTTGTTTAATTCTTCATCGTTACGGATGGCCAATTGTAAATGACGTGGAATGATTCTTGTTTTTTTGTTGTCACGAGCAGCATTTCCCGCCAATTCCAAAACTTCAGCAGCCAAATATTCCATAACAGCTGCTAAATATACTGGGGCACCAGCACCGACGCGTTCGGCATAGTTACCTTTGCGTAGTAAACGATGAATACGACCAACTGGGAATTGTAAACCAGCACGATTTGAGCGGGACTTTGCCTTTCCCTTAACTTTACCACCTTTACCACGACCAGACATATCAAATTTTTAATTTAATTTTTATTTCACAAGTCACTTCACTGAACAACAGTTCACAATTTTATGACTGGGCGCAAAATGGTGCTTGTATTTATATAAAAAAATCATCAAATTCTTCGGATTAGAGTGAGATAGCGTGAGATGAGAGAATGCAGTTATGTCAAGCAATATAAGATAGGTAAAATTGAAAAATTTTCACAGTTCTCGTTTAATCTCCAAATAGTGAAGTGTTCAAGTGAATAATAATTAAAATTGAAAATGCCGCCGAAAACAAGTGGTAAAGCTGCAAAGAAAGCCGGTAAGGCGCAAAAGAATATCACTAAAAATGATAAGAAAAAGAAGCGCAAGAGGAAGGAAAGCTACGCCATTTATATCTATAAAGTATTGAAACAAGTCCATCCCGATACTGGAATTTCATCAAAGGCAATGAGTATCATGAACAGTTTTGTAAATGATATCTTTGAAAGAATTGCCGCCGAAGCATCTCGTTTGGCACATTACAATAAACGTTCAACCATCACAAGTCGGGAAATTCAAACAGCTGTGCGTTTATTGCTGTCTGGTGAACTCGCTAAGCATGCTGTTAGTGAAGGAACTAAAGCCGTTACCAAATATACTAGTTCCAAGTAAATTCTTTTGACAAACGTTTTAAATTTTCTTAAAATGGCCCTTTTCAGGGCCGCTAAATTTTTATCTAAGGGATGTTAAAAAATGATACCAATACGTACGAGAAACAAAAGTTTTTTTTTTTTTTTTATTATAAATATATATAATGTTAAATTATAAATTTACACAAACACGTTAATTTTATCTCTGAGAATGGTATTACATAGGTATATCTTTTATTTTATAAATTAAGAAAATTAAGTATTTTACTCATATGTTTATGCATAAATACATGCGATCGTATTGATGATAATGATTTCTAAACCGTTCTATGGATTTGTTTCATTTATTTCTTTCATCTATCTCTATCTTTTTCAGACTCATATTCCGTATGCATTGTCTTATGGAAAAATGCATGTATAATATGTATATACATGAAACAATACAATTTTTTTTAAAACATACATTTATACACTGTATAGTGCATAAGTATTCATGGACTCGTATATTCATCCAAACGTTACATTAGTATTTATTTTTTAAATCTAAGGAACCATCAATCTCTCTCAATTGTATTCTTTCACTTTTAACCTATTTTTACTGTTGGAATATAAATTCTAAGTGAAAAAAAAAAAAAAAAAGTAATAATAATAATACTAGTAACTAAGGGAAAATATATACGATGTGATATTCACACATGCATTGTATGAGATATAAATATGTTTCATTTTTGTTTTAGCTATGGACAAAATATAATTAAATATTGAAGATTTCTATCTCATTAAAGAATAAATTTGTAGCCCTGAAAAGGACTTTGAAATTTAAATTGACAATGCAAAGTAACAATTATTTGTGATAACAAATTATTTTTTAGCTTTTTTAGGTGCAGTTGCCTTTTTAGGTTTAGCAGCCGTTGTTTTAACTTTTGGCACTTTTGGTTTAGTAGCGGCAGCCTTTGATTTTGTTGGTTTCGCCTTTACTGTACCAGTTTTCTTAGCAATTTTTGCTTTTGATTTTTCTGCTTTTTTCTTATCAGTACTCTTTTTAGTAGCGGCAGCGGATTTCTTTACTTTTTTCTCACCAGTTGTTGATTTTTTAACTTTTTTTTCACCAGCGGCACTTTTAGGTTTCGCAGATTTTTTTTTCTCAGCTGATTTTGGTTTTGGTTCTTTGTTAGCCGAAGCTGATAATTTGAATGAACCGGCGGCACCTTTTCCTTTTGTTTGTACTAATTTACCACTAGTAACAGCACTTTTTAAATATTTCTTAATAAACGGAGCTAATTTTTGAACATCGACTTTATATGTAGCGGCAATATATTTTTTAATAGCCAATAAAGAAGAACCACCACGTTCTTTTAAAGTTTTAATGGCAGTATCAACCATTTGCTTGGTCGGTGGATGAGCTGGCGCTGATTTAGGCTTCTTTGATCCGCTGGCAGCAGTTTTCTTCGATTTTTTTTCTGCGACAATTGCAGGAGCAGCAGCAGCAACAGTATCAGCCATTTTGAATTCACTTCACACTTCACACCCGAAATAAATTTAAAACACTTGGTAATCACGATTTAATATTACTATGGCAAGGTAAATTTATATACTGCATTAATTCTGTGAGAATCAATAAGTGGGAAGGTATACAAAATTTTCATTTATTTGAGCATTTTTACTGTGTTGTATCCATGAGTTCTTCATTAAATTTAATTATTTATGAAGTTTTAATACAATATGTAAAAAATATGAACTTGCTATCAATTCTTATAATGTAGTTGATCAATTTTAGCATACTTTTATTTATTTCAATCAAATAATCATAACGCTAGATGATTATTAAAGTGAATGTTTGTCAAATTTCTTTCAATACACATGAATAAAAATCAATTTATTTTAATAAGAATCAAATTTTTGATTTTCAAATTATAATAAGTATCAAGTCTATAGTTCATGTTAAGTATTTGAAGTAATTTTTTTTTAAATATTAGAATTATTATCATCCATTTAGTGTTTATTTATTTGAAAATCAAACGCCTAATTTGCCTTTTCTCTAGAGTTTCTATTTCAATTTGAAGAATTATTTTTCACAATTTGTTCGCTTCTCGGCATATAAAATGGTGAAAGAATAATTATTTTAATTTACTTTCTTAAGTTAAAGCTTTAAAAAGTAAATTCTTATAGAAAAAAATCTATAAAAGTATAAAAACCGATTTACTTGATACACCACACAATTAGCAGACATTTTGCTTTGGCTCCGCATTTCTTTCGATAGTGTTATTTTTTTTTTTTTTTTGTTATAAATAAAACTAATAAACTTTTATTATTCTTGAACAATTTCTTTTAACTAAATAAAATTAAAATGTACTTATTAATTTAAAAATTAAAGAAACAGAATATAAAAAGTAGAAAATAAATTTTTGTGAAAATTTCTTAGCTAAGTTGTTTGGCAACCATTGTTAAAATTAAGATTTTGAAGAACATTCATTTGAAAAGTACGAAGATAGTTCGTTCAGTTATGAAGTAATTTAAATTTTAATAGATTATAGAAAAAGCAAATATCTATACGCATTGGAATGTAATATCCATATGCACGTGTATAATACTAGGGTTTGTAATTACAAGTTATATATATGAAGGTATATGATGGTAGACATGGTCTCAATATACATATATTTTCTTTCTTTTATAATTCTAAATTCCTCTAAGGTTAATAAATATTCCATTTGCCTTAATCTCATACACACAAATGTATATGTATATAAGTATTACTGAAAAAACAAAAACTAATCCTAAATGTTCTTAATTTCTAATTGGTTAAAAAATCATATCCGCTTTAGGGGCATAACATTTAAAATCACATAAATATGTGTTGATTTTTTTAATTCTATTGTCATCTATTAATTTAAAAGAGGGTTTTAATATACGACTAGTATACTTTATTTTTGGATGATATTAATTGAAAATTTTTAAAATCCCTTTGCTGCATATTTTGTGGTCCTGAAAAGGACCGTTGATAATATTTTATGAATGCATTTAAGCACGTTCTCCACGGATACGTCTAGCCAATTGGATATCTTTTGGCATAATTGTTACACGTTTAGCATGAATGGCACACAAGTTTGTATCTTCAAAAAGACCAACTAAATAAGCTTCACTAGCTTCTTGAAGTGCCATCACTGCTGAACTTTGGAAACGTAAATCGGTTTTGAAATCCTGTGCAATTTCACGAACTAAACGTTGGAAGGGCAATTTACGGATTAAAAGTTCAGTACTTTTTTGGTAACGACGAATTTCCCGAAGAGCAACTGTTCCGGGACGATAACGATGTGGCTTCTTAACACCTCCAGTTGCAGGAGCACTTTTACGAGCAGCCTTAGTTGCCAATTGCTTCCTTGGTGCTTTTCCACCAGTCGACTTACGAGCAGTTTGCTTTGTACGAGCCATTACTAAAATGTTAGTTTATTCTTATATTTCGGCTTCCACTTTATACACAACACTATGAACGAATCAAAATAACCCCGTGCCGATTTCATCATTTTACTTATACAATAACATTGGACGCTAGTTTCTGTTCTTTCGTTTCTTTTTCCATTTCATTCTCTCATTCTATTCCAATAGCTGTAAAAGTAGTATAAATAAAAGTTGCTTTTTTGTAATACCTTACAGTTTCATTGTGACTTGAGTGCAGTGTTTGTTAAGTGAAAAGTAGGAAGGATAAATTTAAAAGATCTGAAAAATGACTGGTCGTGGTAAAGGAGGAAAAGGCTTGGGAAAGGGTGGCGCTAAACGTCATCGTAAAGTGTTGCGTGACAATATCCAAGGTATAACAAAGCCTGCCATTCGTCGTTTAGCTCGTCGTGGTGGTGTAAAACGTATTTCTGGCTTAATTTACGAAGAAACCCGTGGTGTTTTAAAAGTGTTTTTGGAGAATGTCATCCGTGATGCTGTTACATATACTGAACATGCTAAACGCAAGACAGTTACTGCTATGGATGTTGTATATGCATTAAAGAGACAAGGACGAACTCTTTATGGTTTTGGAGGTTAAATAATCTGAAAAATAAAAGACACACTAGTTCTTTACCAATCGGTCCTTTTCAGGACCACAAACAAATCTTTAAAGTGATATAGATATATGATATATAAAAACATATTGTATGTATATATTCGATATACGAAATAAAATAAATGAACATTCAATTAGAATATGAAATGAGAATTTGTGTAACCGGTATAGATGAAAGATATTTTTTCATATATCTATGTATAACTAATGTGTTGGAACATAAATAGTGTATGTGTTCAAACACGATGTTTATTGACTTGGAGCAATTATTTTTGGCAATATATTTATTTATTTATTTATTTATTTTTTTTTTTTTGTTAAATATGGTATTAAACTCTATAGTATTTTCGGAATAAAATATGCACCTATATAATTAACAGAAGTAATGTTATTGTAGTACAGAAATGAAATCATTTTTATATATCTTTATAGAAATAGTTTGTCGTCCTTAAAAGGACGGTTTATTTTTAATATCTTTTCTCTTAAAAGTCGCAAAATTGTAATTTTTTAGGCGCTCTTTTCCGTTTTTTTGGGCAACAGAACAGCTTGAATGTTTGGAAGAACACCTCCCTGTGCAATGGTAACACCAGAAAGTAATTTGTTTAATTCTTCATCGTTACGGATGGCCAATTGTAAATGACGTGGAATGATTCTTGTTTTTTTGTTGTCACGAGCAGCATTTCCCGCCAATTCCAAAACTTCAGCAGCCAAATATTCCATAACAGCTGCTAAATATACTGGGGCACCAGCACCGACGCGTTCGGCATAGTTACCTTTGCGTAGTAAACGATGAATACGACCAACTGGGAATTGTAAACCAGCACGATTTGAGCGGGACTTTGCCTTTCCCTTAACTTTACCACCTTTACCACGACCAGACATATCAAATTTTTAATTTAATTTTTATTTCACAAGTCACTTCACTGAACAACAGTTCACAATTTTATGACTGGGCGCAAAATGGTGCTTGTATTTATATAAAAAAATCATCAAATTCTTCGGATTAGAGTGAGATAGCGTGAGATGAGAGAATGCAGTTATGTCAAGCAATATAAGATAGGTAAAATTGAAAAATTTTCACAGTTCTCGTTTAATCTCCAAATAGTGAAGTGTTCAAGTGAATAATAATTAAAATTGAAAATGCCGCCGAAAACAAGTGGTAAAGCTGCAAAGAAAGCCGGTAAGGCGCAAAAGAATATCACTAAAAATGATAAGAAAAAGAAGCGCAAGAGGAAGGAAAGCTACGCCATTTATATCTATAAAGTATTGAAACAAGTCCATCCCGATACTGGAATTTCATCAAAGGCAATGAGTATCATGAACAGTTTTGTAAATGATATCTTTGAAAGAATTGCCGCCGAAGCATCTCGTTTGGCACATTACAATAAACGTTCAACCATCACAAGTCGGGAAATTCAAACAGCTGTGCGTTTATTGCTGCCTGGTGAACTCGCTAAGCATGCTGTTAGTGAAGGAACTAAAGCCGTTACCAAATATACTAGTTCCAAGTAAATTCTTTTGACAAACGTTTTAAATTTTCTTAAAATGGCCCTTTTCAGGGCCGCTAAATTTTTATCTAAGGGATGTTAAAAAATGATACCAATACGTACGAGAAACAAAAGTTTTTTTTTTTTTTTTATTATAAATATATATAATGTTAAATTATAAATTTACACAAACACGTTAATTTTATCTCTGAGAATGGTATTACATAGGTATATCTTTTATTTTATAAATTAAGAAAATTAAGTATTTTACTCATATGTTTATGCATAAATACATGCGATCGTATTGATGATAATGATTTCTAAACCGTTCTATGGATTTGTTTCATTTGTTTCTTTCATCTATCTCTATCTTTTTCAGACTCATATTCCGTATGCATTGTCTTATGGAAAAATGCATGTATAATATGTATATACATGAAACAATACAATTTTTTTTAAAACATACATTTATACACTGTATAGTGCATAAGTATTCATGGACTCGTATATTCATCCAAACGTTACATTAGTATTTATTTTTTAAATCTAAGGAACCATCAATCTCTCTCAATTGTATTCTTTCACTTTTAACCTATTTTTACTGTTGGAATATAAATTCTAAGTGAAAAAAAAAAAAAAAAAAAAAAGTAATAATAATAATACTAGTAACTAAGGGAAAATATATATGATGTGATATTCACACATGCATTGTATGAGATATAAATATGTTTCATTTTTGTTTTAGCTATGGACAAAATATAATTAAATATTGAAGATTTCTATCTCATTAAAGAATAAATTTGTAGCCCTGAAAAGGACTTTGAAATTTAAATTGACAATGCAAAGTAACAATTATTTGTGATAACAAATTATTTTTTAGCTTTTTTAGGTGCAGTTGCCTTTTTAGGTTTAGCAGCCGTTGTTTTAACTTTTGGCACTTTTGGTTTAGTAGCGGCAGCCTTTGATTTTGTTGGTTTCGCCTTTACTGTACCAGTTTTCTTAGCAATTTTTGCTTTTGATTTTTCTGCTTTTTTCTTATCAGTACTCTTTTTAGTAGCGGCAGCGGATTTCTTTACTTTTTTCTCACCAGTTGTTGATTTTTTAACTTTTTTTTCACCAGCGGCACTTTTAGGTTTCGCAGATTTTTTTTTCTCAGCTGATTTTGGTTTTGGTTCTTTGTTAGCCGAAGCTGATAATTTGAATGAACCGGCGGCACCTTTTCCTTTTGTTTGTACTAATTTACCACTAGTAACAGCACTTTTTAAATATTTCTTAATAAACGGAGCTAATTTTTGAACATCGACTTTATATGTAGCGGCAATATATTTTTTAATAGCCAATAAAGAAGAACCACCACGTTCTTTTAAAGTTTTAATGGCAGTATCAACCATTTGCTTGGTCGGTGGATGAGCTGGCGCTGATTTAGGCTTCTTTGATCCGCTGGCAGCAGTTTTCTTCGATTTTTTTTCTGCGACAATTGCAGGAGCAGCAGCAGCAACAGTATCAGCCATTTTGAATTCACTTCACACTTCACACCCGAAATAAATTTAAAACACTTGGTAATCACGATTTAATATTACTATGGCAAGGTAAATTTATATACTGCATTAATTCTGTGAGAATCAATAAGTGGGAAGGTATACAAAATTTTCATTTATTTGAGCATTTTTACTGTGTTGTATCCATGAGTTCTTCATTAAATTTAATTATTTATGAAGTTTTAATACAATATGTAAAAAATATGAACTTGCTATCAATTCTTATAATGTAGTTGATCAATTTTAGCATACTTTTATTTATTTCAATCAAATAATCATAACGCTAGATGATTATTAAAGTGAATGTTTGTCAAATTTCTTTCAATACACATGAATAAAAATCAATTTATTTTAATAAGAATCAAATTTTTGATTTTCAAATTATAATAAGTATCAAGTCTATAGTTCATGTTAAGTATTTGAAGTAATTTTTTTTTAAATATTAGAATTATTATCATCCATTTAGTGTTTATTTATTTGAAAATCAAACGCCTAATTTGCCTTTTCTCTAGAGTTTCTATTTCAATTTGAAGAATTATTTTTCACAATTTGTTCGCTTCTCGGCATATAAAATGGTGAAAGAATAATTATTTTAATTTACTTTCTTAAGTTAAAGCTTTAAAAAGTAAATTCTTATAGAAAAAAATCTATAAAAGTATAAAAACCGATTTACTTGATACACCACACAATTAGCAGACATTTTGCTTTGGCTCCGCATTTCTTTCGATAGTGTTATTTTTTTTTTTTTTTTGTTATAAATAAAACTAATAAACTTTTATTATTCTTGAACAATTTCTTTTAACTAAATAAAATTAAAATGTACTTATTAATTTAAAAATTAAAGAAACAGAATATAAAAAGTAGAAAATAAATTTTTGTGAAAATTTCTTAGCTAAGTTGTTTGGCAACCATTGTTAAAATTAAGATTTTGAAGAACATTCATTTGAAAAGTACGAAGATAGTTCGTTCAGTTATGAAGTAATTTAAATTTTAATAGATTATAGAAAAAGCAAATATCTATACGCATTGGAATGTAATATCCATATGCACGTGTATAATACTAGGGTTTGTAATTACAAGTTATATATATGAAGGTATATGATGGTAGACATGGTCTCAATATACATATATTTTCTTTCTTTTATAATTCTAAATTCCTCTAAGGTTAATAAATATTCCATTTGCCTTAATCTCATACACACAAATGTATATGTATATAAGTATTACTGAAAAAACAAAAACTAATCCTAAATGTTCTTAATTTCTAATTGGTTAAAAAATCATATCCGCTTTAGGGGCATAACATTTAAAGTCACGCGCAAAATGGTGCTCGTATTTATATAAAAAAATCATCAAATTCTTCGCATTAGAGTGAAATAGCGTGAGATGAGAGAATGCAGTTATGTCAAGCAATATAAGATAGGTAAAATTAGGTATTTATATAAAAAAAACATCAAATTCTAGGAGCTTTCCGACAACAATCATGGTTTGAATTGCCAGAATTGCCAACCTTATCGAAGCAAGCAGTAAAATTCGACAAAAGTCCTACAGTCACTACTACGCCATCTACAAACGAGGTATCAGATGAAAACACCCAAACCAAGAAGTCAACCATCATGCTTTAATGTTAATATTGCAGAACTCAACAAATTTACTAAGGACAAAACAATACTTTTAAAAGTATAGGATTCAGGATTCCTAAAACATAAAAATTCAGAATTCAGTACATACACTCCAAAAGACAAATAAAATGACTTATTAGATTTGAAAGGAGTTCACTACTCCTATAAAACAGAGGAGGTTAAAAAAGAACTAATAGTCGAATGAATTCCAGCAATTGAAGTGAGTTCTTACAAAACAACTCGAATCGACAAAAAATTTAACAACTTTGTGATTCAAGTAGAAAAGCAGTGTGAACTATCCGCAATCTACAGTAAAACTTTCCTTATGAATCAAAAGGTACTTTAGGCGAAATTCAAAACTTTTGGAATTACTCAGTGTAAAAACTGCCAAAAGTTTGGCCATGTTGCCAGTAATTGCGGCATCAAATATAGGTTCGTCAACTGCAACCTAAATCACGGACAAGCCAATTGTCCTAGAACAAATACAGTGAAGGACGAAAAAGTTTTCTGTGCCATTTCAGAAAACATTTCCAAGGACTCCATCAACAATCGACTTCTTCCTGGCAACATCTAGTATCATTAATATCCATCCGGAATTCAAAAATTTTCCATGTCTGGCTCATCTAAGCGACTCAGATCACCTTGCTGTGAAGTTGAAAATTCGACTCAGCCTAATAGCGTTATTTACAGTAAGCCTCACACAAGATACTAAGGTATGGATTTCCATGAAAAATTTAAATTCAATAAACATGTGGAAACGACCCTAAGAAAGGAAAACTTCTCGCTTCATTTGGTTCATCCACTCCTAAGGAAAGGGACCGGGCTGGGCGAAAGGACACAACTTTTAATTTATAAACAGTTAATACGTCCTGTCATAACTTATGGATGTCCAACATGGTACACAATGTCTCCTCCACAGGACTATACCGACGGGCTAACTCTCATAAATTCTTCAAAAACGAAATACTCTATTCAACAGCATCTATTATACCTCTGGATTATTATGGTCAATCTTTCTAAACGCACCCTACAAAGTTTAACAGACCACCCCAACGAGGAAATACAGCGCATTGTAAAGGATGCAATGTGGGCATAAGTCAAAAAAGTAAAAGTTTATTAAAAATAGGAGCACCTATCATATCCTTACTAGAGCTTATAAGATAATAACTTGAGCAATTTCAGCAAGTTTTGTCAAATTCAACATATTCAGCAACACTTTTGGCGAAGGTGGTCACAGAAATATTTGCATCTCCTACAACAACGTACAAAGTGAACTGCCAAATGTAGCTACTGGTACCTTGCAGCTATGAAAGAAATGAATGTGCTGCCAATGAAATTGAAATTAGGGCGCTTCGTGAAAGTAATTAAAGGTAAGGATGATCTCATCCGCGAGGTAATAGTCAAAAACCAAAAATGATATTTTTAGACGAGCAGTAAAAAATTTGTGTTTGTTATCCACATTCGAGGAAATGACTACGGAAGATATTAAGGAAGATGAAATCAAAAAAAGGTTAAGGAGTATTCTGATCAAAATTTAAAAAATACGAAATCAAAGCTAAACGGTAAAACAAAGTATATAACAAGGCAATTGGTATATTTTTTTAAGGCTTGGAAAATGTTCAAACTGTTAGTAGCCACTGGAGTATATACCATATACCTATTACAGTTTAACAACATATTTTCTAGAACTGCGTTGCATAAAAACTTAATTAACTGAGTTTGAAGAGCTTTGCACAGTTTTTTTTACGAGGATCAGGATGACGCCAAGCATATAGAAGCCCGTATATAAAACGAGAATAATTTAGCGGAGTTGATAAGGAAGCAGAGTTCCATTGCAGACTCAACGGCAATAAGCATCAACGAAATACTCATCAAATAAATCGATAATTTCGAGCTTTAAATGAATATTTAGCGCGGATTGTAAAGCAAATCGTATAAAAACAACAATTGAACGACCTGAAGCAAAGTCTTGCATCCTTAACTTTATTTTACTTTATTTTGTTCATAACAAATTTTGAAAGCATTCAAAAAGTTCTATTAGACACCTTACTAGATTAAAACTACGCCAGAATAAGGCCCCAGATAATAACACCATATTGGGATTAACTAAGGGATCTGGACTTGTATAAAATTTGTGGCAATTTTGCTGGCAAATTCAAGCTATATTGTTGAAATATCCTCACAGTACCTAGCAATTTCATTAACAAGAAACAAACTTTCTCCACTATCTGAGCTAAAGCTAACCATGTGTAAGAGTTTATTTATTAACATACCTACATACCTACATGAAAAAGTTCCTGGAATTTATTCAGAAAATTAAAAATACAAGTTTATTAATTTAAAACTATATTTTTCCTTTCAAATTAATCCCCATCGACGGCAACACACCTATTGCAGCGCTTTTTTTTTTTTTTTAACTCGATTGAACAGAAAGAAGTCACAGGGAGCCAAGTCAGAAGAATTCGGTGGCTTTTGGATGGTATTTGTTGCATTTTTCGTCAAAAAATTACGAATAATAATGGCACTGTGCGACGGTGCGTTATCATGGTGCAAAATCCATGAGTTTTCTGCCCACTATTGCTTCACGCAAACGTCTCATAACGCCAAAATAATACTCTTTGTCTGGCCCTCTGGCAAAAATTCATGATGCACTACACCGTTGTAATCTAAGAAAACCGTGAGCATTGCCTTCTTTTTTGACTGAAAACGAAGTGGTTTTTTTGGTGAACGTTATTCACTTGTCTGATGTCTGGATTGCGTGTTGTACTCATAAACCCACATCTCGTCTCCAGTAATGATCGTTTTGATGAATGTGGAATCGGATTCAGCCTCGCAAATCATCTATTTTGCGACGTCAACACGGTCTCTTTTTTGCATGAAATTGAAGTCTTTTGGCATCAACTTTGCTGTTACACGACGGAAACCCAAATCATTAACCAAAATGTCTTGGACGGATCCACAGGCAAAGTTCCAGTACTCCGCTATCTTTCTGATGTTTAATTTGTTGTTATGCTTTCGTCGGTTTTCGATGTCGATGGTCTGCCATTGCGGTCATCGTCTTCGATTGACTCTCGACAACTTTTGAACCGCTCGTGCCACGACCGTTTTCTTTAGAGAATCATTGCCGAAACACTTTTCCAACATTTCCAACGTTCGCTCGCCGAACATGCTCGTTTGCGTTATCCCCTACACGACGAACACATTTGGCGAGCATTCATTTCGTGTTGATTATTCATACTGTGAGCATGTGCGAGCGATAAAGAAGCGTAACTGGTTACGTTTATGGTGATTTATTTATGTGAAAGAAAAGAAAACAAAACAAATAAAAAAAGAAAGTGGATGAAAGACTGGCTGTATAAACGCAATAGTCGTTCTTCTGGAAAGAGCTATGAAGATCTAAAATTTTTAACAAATATTTTTGCCCAAAGCCTGAGAATTATAATAATAGAGACAATAATTTCAGCATTAAAAACATTTATTAAAGTAAGTATATAAGGTATTATACGAATAGCACATAATTAATAATTAATCTTAATATTGTGGATCGTTGAGAAGTTGTTGAATTGGCGACTGAAGTGTTTCGTTAAAAATTAACTGTATATTTGTTTCTCTGGCGGGAAAAGCTGATGGTGATAACGGAGAACATGATGATGCATATTGTCTAGTTGATGATATAGATGAACCAGGCGAAAATGGAGAAACAGAGTTTGAATGGCTGTAATGAACACTCGGATGCATAAAATGGGCAACTGATTATGCTCCCAGACTAATGGAACTCCACGTGTTTAAATTTCCCAGTTGTCCTTGAAGAATCGCATGATCAATTAATCGTTTGGCGAACAATTTTTGACGCTCGTCCATTTTTCGGAAGCCATCAGCCCATGCTTCACTATAAATGGTAGCTTTATCCCTTTCCGGGTTTTTTTTTTGGTTGTTCCAGAAAGGAAATCGCTTTCTCCAAGAAATTGCTCTCATCGGTTCCTAGAACAATAAAAAAATATTAATAAATAAATAAATAATACAAAAAGTAAAATAAAAAAAAAAATTCAATAATTCAAATAATTTCAGATGCCAAATAATGCACAGGAGTGAAAAGCAGTTGCGGCCGAATTTGAAAACAATTGGAATTTCAACCATTGCATTGGTGCTATTGATGGCAAGCACGTGAATATAGTTAAGCCAGCTAAATCCGGCTCTTACTATTTTAACTATAAAAAACAATTTAGCATCGTGATGATGGCGCTAGTGAACGCAAATTATGATTTTCTAGGAATAGAGGTAGGCATCAATGGATGAGCATTTGATTCTGGTATATTTGGCCAGTCACAACTGAAATACAACTATGATGAAGGTCTTCTTAACCTGCCAGAACCAGAAAAACTACCATTATATGATGATGTACATCCTTATGTTATACTTGAAGACGATGCGTTTCCGCTTTTGGAAAAACCTAATGAAACCATACAGTCGTCATAATTTAACAAAGGAGGAACAAAATTTCAACTATAGATTATCTAGAGCACGTCGAACAGTAGAAAATGCGTTTGGAATTTTGGCTAACCGTTTCAGAGTCTTACATACAACTATAAACTTACATGCTGTTATTTACATAATTACTTAATAAAAAAGGAATATGTCTTCATACCTGAGAAATAATGAAACTCATTTTCCGACAGATGTGCAACATGCTAATTTAACTGATTTGCAGCCAATAAATAGTGGGAATATATCAGTAAATGCAGCTAATATTCGTAACAATTTTTTTAATTATTTTAATATTACTGTCAGTGTATCTTGGCAAAATAATTTTGTATAAAAATTGTTAAAATAAAATTAAAAAAAAATATATATATATACATGTAGATATATAAAATTTGCTTTACCTTTTCTGTCCCATTTTCGTAGGTGTTAATACCGTCGATTTGTGTTTCTTGGTCTCTGAGAAAATCCATATTATTAAAGTACCAAACACTTGGAACGTATACATCTTCAGTGCTTGCACCCGATTTTTCACTTTTTTTTATTTTTGCCAGTTCTCGTCTGTATGAAGCTCTTAAGGCATTATATTTTTTTTAACACTTTTAACAGTGGCACTTGCATCTATTTCGTTATATTTTTCCAACAACTTTTTCCACGATTAATTTTTTTCCCCTTTATTTTTGTAATTATCGCTTTTCAAATCCCATATCGCACTTTCACTCCGCAATAATTCTATAAATTCTTCTACAAAATCTTAACTAACTGTTGCCATTTTGTTTAATCCACGATGTTAACTCGGCGGCGTTCACAGCAAAAATGAGGTTTGCTCGCGAACATGGCTCTACACGGCGAACATCGAAGACAATGAAATTTTTCGCCAACAGCGAGCGGCTCGCGAACCAGCCCCTACACGAGAAAAATATAGCGAGCACGAACATGTTCGGCGAGCATGCTCGTCGTTTAGAGCCACCTTTACATAAGTGTAAGCAACAATAAATTCCCAAAATAGATAACTGGAGAAATCTCGATTGTTGCAATCAATAGGTATTTTAAACGGCAACAGTAGGCCATTTACTATGTTAGGATCATGCTGGCAGTTTATTGGTTGAAGGAAATGGTTTGCTAGAGATAAAGGAACGCTGTTTGACTAAGCTATCCACGATGGTGATTAAGGGGAAGGTTGAATATCTTTTCATTCCAAAAACCAACGCTAGTAGGAAAACGCCAACAGCCATCTCCAGTTAAAAACATAAACGAAAGATTCATCATAAAATTAAAAGTCAAAATCGACTCTGTGATTCAGTAATAGAAGTAGATTCCAGGCACAAAAAGAAAACACGACTACTATCATTACACGCTTAGCAATTTGCTACTTGCTGACGTGGCTGGGATTTTACTTCTGTTGTAAAGAACCAGCAGCAGAACGTCGCTTAAGAGCCGCCCCAAAGACCATGGCCTTGAAAAAGGTCACTAAATTTTAATGATTAACCTTATGTGTAGTATCTAATTCAAAGGTTATTCAGCAGACTTCATAGTTTTGTATAATATTTCAAATAAATGTACTTTTTTGTTACAAGTCTGCATCAACTGTTGGAACACAAATAATTCAGAAACTCACAAGTTTCATATTGCAACTTTCAAATAAAATTCTAGATTTTGCTCTTCATGAAAAGTAGCATAACATAATGTTATGAACCATTCTTCTTTTTTTTTTGATCGGAACATAAGTTACATAATTTAAATGCAATTTACAAGGACGAGTAAGCGCTTCAATAATAAAGTGCCCACAGTTCCAACACCCACCATGCCAGCACAAAATACCTACAGCCTGATGAGGTGTAAGCCTCCTCGGTGTACTCATCAGTTTCGCAGCAAGTGTCGCATGATATTGTATCACTTATTTCCAGTACATTTAAGTGCTTGAAAAAAGTATAGCGTCCCATCACGATACCTAAGATCCTACTGGGTGACAGAAGAAAGTCCGCTGACCTCTTAGAGACATATATGTGGTGTGTCATGCTTTATGCAGTTGTGTTCCTTTGAAACCCGTGACAACGAAAACCCTAACCGAAGACGCAAGCAGGCCCAACGTAGGTTCGATCCCTGGAAAAATTTTCCCTGAGTCTTGCCTGGAAAGTTAATCGGCTTTTTCATTTCCTGTGATCCCATTGTGACTTGGGATCCATACAAGACTCAGTAAATTTAGTCTCCGACTGCGTTCAGTCTTGCTAAAGATGCAGACGCCTCACTTCCCTAACACTACCGATTCTTCACAATATAGTTCATTACTATCAAAATTGTGTATATCTCTGCTTGGAAGACAGACGCAAGTTTTACTAAGGAGTAGTAAAATCTAATATTTGTCGTCGTCGAATAGTCGATTTCGTATTTATTCCGCAGCTGAAGTTCTGGTGTCATTGCATTAGACGTATGTCCATAAGACGAAAGTCTTAGGTCAGTCGGCGCGCAAGATCATCAAAGTGTAGTATCAAAAAGCACTTCATTTAAACGGAAGATGACTTTGGGAGTTCAGTTCTTGATATGAATACTAAGGGGAGGGAGATTTATTAAGCCGTCCAGAGCAGAGACAGGCGTTCTGCGGAAAGTCCAAATGCAGCCAAAACAGACCTTCCTTTCGAGTGTGGGAAAAGCAGCCACAACATATTATCGTGAAAGCTTGTTCCACCAGATAATGCAGATCCGAAGGACTTGCATGACTTGCCTACAGCGCCTTCAATTCTACTTACCAGATTTTGAAGCGCACTTTCTCTGTTTGGTTACCATGTTACATCTCAGATAGAGAATTTGTAACGGCCTCATCCGTCACCATAATCGATGTGATATACCAACTTCACGTGTTGTGTTGTTCAGTTTATAGGAGCTTCGTTAATAGGAATTGAGTTTGATCTGGTTGTGATTAGTTTACCTAGGAAGTGAGCCTCAAGCAACAGTGAGAGTCTCTGCTTTCGACTTAGTGTAGGTGCCATCAGAGTGATTCCAGCCTGTTTTATTCTTCTCTTTGAGGACTTTGACCAATCTACTAGTTTCACGCATATTCGATCTGAAAAGACTTTAGTCCTCCTCCAAATTAGCCTTAAATAATCTGTTTAGAAATTTTCTGGTTTCTTTACGAAGTCGCCGCAGATCTGCGTTCCACCAAGGAACAGGCGATGTGCAGGACTGCTTACTTGGTGAGGGTGCCATTCAGGTTCTGAGCAGCGTTCTCTAGATTTTGTTTTGTCCCCATTATGAATAAAGCTCAATCGTTGTCGCTATTGTTTAAGAACAAAGTTCTATATCGTTTCATAAATACTCTTTATGATGTGCAGCTCTTTGTATCATCCTTATCTTGTATTTGATTTTGAAAAATTAAAAAGTTAGTAACGCTGTTTGTAGCTTTTAAAAAGTTTATCTAAAATGTGTGTAAAAAAAAAAATCAATATTTAGCAATCCAACCATCGCAGTTAAGTTAACGTTAAAAGTTGAGTTGAAATAATTGCGAGATTTTTGCCTCAAATTCGATTGGATTACTTTGGATAAATCTATTGACTTCGTCTACATACCTGTCCTAACTTGTAAGCGATGAATAGGAAAGCAAAGCCGTAACTGGGAAATTTTACACCTGATTTTTAATTATATGGTATATCTGAATTATAACTATTGGGTGATTCATCGTGAGGTTTGATTTTCAATAGGCTTTTTTTGACAGATCACGCGTGACTCCTAACAAACTGCTTTGTCATTTTTATTCAGTATCGTTTGGCAAGTCATCATTGAAAGACTCACACTACAACAGGGTTTCTAAATTGTTCAGCTGTATTACGAAAATCAGTGTTCTGTGAGAAATGTTTTTCGTGCGATTCGAGAAACTTACTGAAAACACTATTGCCAATACCATTCACAATTTTGAGTTCCAGTTTACATTAATGGATGATACTCGACCGGTTAGACTACATTCAGCACGTAGTAAAAAGACTATAGCAGCTGTAGCTGAGAGTGTACGCGAAGACCGTGACGAATGGATTCGTCGTCGTTCTTAGCAGCTTGGCTTCGCGTATTCGACAACTTAGCGTATTTTACGTGAGGATCTCGGCCTAAAAGCGTACAAAATTCAACTTGTGCAAGGATTGAAGTCAGGCGACTTGAATTTGCGTCATATTTTCAGTAAATGGGCTCTGGAAAAACTCAATGGATACGTTTATAAACAAAATATTTAGGCTGATGAGCAACCCGAAGAGTACCAAGAGATGCCATTACATCCATGAAAAACAACAGTATGGAGTGGTTTATGGGCTGATGGAATCATTGGTCCATATTTCTTCAAGAATGAGGCAAATCAGAATGTTACCGTCTATGGTAACAGTTATCGTGTCATGGTAACGGACTATATGCTTCCTGAAATTCAAAAACATGGTCTCGGTGAGCTCTGGTTTCAACAAGACGGCGCTACGAGCCATACAGCGCGTGAAACAATGGACTTGTGGAGAAATCATTTCGATGAGCACTTAATTTCACGTTTTGCTACGGTAAATTGGACGCCTAGATCGTGCATATCACACCTTTGGACTATTTTCTCTGGGGATATGTAAAGTCTTAGGTCTTCAGGAATAAGCCAGTCACTATGCTCGAACGAGTCGCCAAAAATTGGATCTTTTGAATGGATCACCTCAGACGTAGTCGTGGCCAACATTTACATGAAATCATTTTCAAAAAGTAAATGCCATGAATTGTTCTTTTAACCGATAATAAAAAATTTTAAGTACACTTTCAAATTTATGTGTTTATTTTATATTATAAATCAAACCTCACGATGAATCATCTAATATAACTAGTTAAAGGTTAGTGATGCGATACCATGCGTAGTACTTATTTAGCCTGTCATTGTCATTTCAACGCATTCAACATCCTCGACGTGCACACATTCCGAGGGGCAAACGTCGACTCTGACCATTTTCTTATTGCGTATAAATTCAGCGTTCTACTGCAACTACTCGTCAAAGAGAAGCTGTGAACTACCAATAAGAAAAAATTCGACATTGGACGCCTAAGCACACCTGAAGTAGCCAGAGTCTACAGAGAGCGCTTGAGTAAGAAACCCTCCATTGTTTAGTCACACACTACTAATGCCAACAATCAGTGGTGCCAGTATAGCGAAATCATTAAGAAGGTAGCCGAAACCACTGTAGGGTACCAGCCGCCCCAAAGAAACTCCCCGTGGTATGATAATGAATGAGTATACCGGAAAAAGGACGAGAGAGGTAAGAAGAGAAGAAGGCATACGCAGCTCCCAGCTTAAGGAGACTGAAGAGTCCCGCGATCGAACAACAACCGCAGGTTTTACAAGAAGGCCAAACACCTGACGGCTGTCTTCAAAGCCGGAACACAGGCTCTTCGAAACTACGAGAGAAACCTAGTCACCGAGGCACAAGGGATAATAGATGTATTTAATCGGCATTTACAGTAGGAGCTAAATGGGAATCATGTAAAATGAGTGATAGGGCAGGAAGATAATCCACATCCAGTCAATGAAAAATCAGTTCCCCCACCTAGTATACAAGTCGGCTTAGCTATAAAAAAGTTTAAAAAAAAACAAGGCTGCAGTCTGTGAGCTCTTCAAATACGGTGGCGATGCTTTGGTAAGGTGAATACACCAAATCATCAACCAAGTATGGGTAGAAGAAAGCATGCCCGATGACTGGACTATCAGCTATATGCGCCCCATCTGCAAAAAATGCGATCCTTTCTTGCAAGAACTATCGCGGCATATCCCTGCTTAATATCGCATATAACATTCTATCCAACGTACTGTGTGAACATCTCGAACCGTTCTGCAACTCTACGAATGGCACCCCAGTGAAGATTTAACGAAGAATTACCCTAGGAAACCGTAGCTACTTCGGTCTGGAAAACAATTTGGTTCGAAACTCCTAACTCGAAGGTCAAAAAGTATGCTTTACAAAACCCTTATCCTGCCAGTTCTGCTGTATGGCGCCGGGTACTGGACGATAAGCAGGAAGGGGTAACTGATATTGGGCTCCTTCGAAAGAAAAATTCTTCGACGGATTTTAGGTGTGAGGAGAGCGAATGAAGAAGAAGATACGACCGCAAACTCTATGAATTGTATTAAGATGTTGATGACGTGAAAAAAGTCAAAGTACATCGACTGCATGTATGGTGTATGGTGCTCCAGCTAAGAGGATCTTCGATTCCCAGCCCTCAGATTCGAGACGACAAAGGATTTTTTAAAACCAAGCCATCGCAAATGAAAGAGCGATTGGTCTGGATAGCTGGAAGCAGCGTACTCAGAATTGTAGTCATAGATGATGGAAACTATTCACGGGTCGGCAGCCCCATAAGCAAGTAAGTAAGTATGTTCATCGAGCTGTTTAGTCAGTGTGATCAAATACAGCTCGCATAATTCACAATGTTGTAGCCAAAACGAATTTGAGGCCGCTTATTCCTTATTCGAATTTCAAATGCAAGACCCCTTTGACTAAATATACGGTTTACTTCTTTTATTAACCGTTAAAATATGTAACGCGTATTATTACATTTAGTAGAATATGTTTCCCTCACGTATCTGCATTGCTACTTGTGTGGTTTAACATGACAAAATTAACTGATTTGCTCATTTTTCTAAAACCGGTTTCTCAATGAGAAGATTCCGCGAATTGTTTATTAGATCACGTTTTATCACACTCGCTGTAATTCATAAACCTTCCATTACTTTTTTGCATGAAACTTCTCGTACATCGCTTACTCTGTGACGTGTATGCCAAAGCCGGACAAACGAATGTTGTATATAATAAATTCTTAAGTTTAATCGGCGATTTTCTGTTACAAAATACTGAATTTAAGCTATTCCAGGCTAACTCTATGTATGACGTCGTCGCCTAATCTTTTAGGTATCGGCACGATTACTTATTTAAAGTAGATATTTTTGTGGGCTAAGAAAAACGGCAATGCAGATGTTTGGTCCTAGTACGACTAATTTGTAACTCGTCAGCTTCTAGCATATTTATCCAATTGTAAAGTTTTCTAAGGATTTGCCACACGAAATTTAAATATTGTCTTAGTATACTACGACTTATACTACGGATTAATACATATCACGTACCATAACGTCTCGGGTAAGAATTTTGAGAACTCTATCAACTTAATTTTCAAGATCAATGAAGACGATATGTAGATCTCTTAAAGAGTCGCAATGCATACGACTTTACTATTTACAATATTAAGAGTATATATTTCTTAAATTTATTCTATTTACTATTATCTTCAAAAACTTTAGGATTTGTAACACGGAAAACGTGTGGAACCATTCCGGCCAGAGTAGTAAACAATTCCTCCGATATATCGTGTGGCAGTAAAAGCTGAAGAGTACTGAAATCCAACAAATAATTAAAAAAAAAAACGATAACCAAAAAAGAATATTTCACCTTAATTCTGCTCCACCCCATGATGCAGACTCTATCATAAATCCTTTAGCACATTTGAACACCAGTTCGGCTCTTCGCATGCACCACTGTACTGTCATATCCTACCATGTAGCAAGAGTTTTTATAGAACCTTGAAAGTAAATATGAAAATGATATGTTTACCTCAGACATCTCATGTCTTAGTAGCGCTGGAATAGTTAGCGTTGTTACATCATGGCGACTTGCAGTTTTCAGAATGTTACGCAGACCTAGTATAACTGAATGACGCGAGTTAATTTCACTAGGACTATTAAATGGTTCATCGGAAATCAAATGAAATATTACATGCGATTGGGAGAGATTAGAATGTTTTGTAATAAAAAAATCGCCGGTTTTAAGTTTTTGATTTGATTTTGTTGGGCTGCTTGAATTCGATTCATTCAGTCCCTTGGTATATGCTTCAATTTGATCCAATTGCCTATCGATCTGATCAAAGTGAAATTCCGTCGACATGTTGGCGTTTTTTACGATGTTTTTGTTAGCCTGGGCTTGAACTGATGGTGTTAAAACGACCACACCACATAACGAACTTGAGTACAATCCAAGGGCCATATTTAAACTATTCAAACTGTAAAAAGAATCCATTCAAACTTTTTTCTTTTTTTTTTTTTTAATAGATTCTTACTTTTCATCAGAATGTAAGGGACTGCAGAGGTCAGTTACATTGGCACTTAAAATGCGAATATTGTGCATATGCTTTAGCTGTGATCCTAAGTGAATAGTGAAACTCTCTTCCATCGACGGCATTTGCGAAATGTACATTGACGAACGATTTCCTAGCGGTAGAAGCTCTTCTACTGAAGACAGAAATATTTTGCTCACCTGACTGGTTATCCACTCGCGATATTCATTTTTCTGATGACCTCTTTTTGCTTCGAGTTCAGACTCATAACGTTTTCGAATATAGTTTTGAGTGGCATACTGCTGAGCTAAAAGATTATTTACATCTTCAGAAGTTGTAGAGATATCTAACTGATTTATAATAGATTCCATTTCGTCTTGTTGACGGCTGTTCAAATTTCCGACCTCTTTCTCCATTTGATTCATCATACCAGCAATGGCTTTAGCATGCTCCTTTTCTTTTGCAAGAATAACATCGAGGGATGACGAGTCCAATCGAAATAATCTGCGAACAATTTCCTTTCTTGGTATAAATCCTAGATGTATTGTAGTAATATTTTAAACCTGTGAAAGCTTTGTGCGAAAATTTCTTCATCCGACGGTCCAATTCTATCTGCAAACTGAATAAGTTCCTCTTTGTACAACTTTTCTATATCCTTAATAATTGCTTCTAAGTTAATTTCATTCTTACAAACTTTCTTCAATAGAAGCTCATCTCGGTCGTCGTAAAATTTCTGATTTTCTATTGTAATAAATTCCTCTAATTTTTTATTTAAATCTGTTTAACCAACAAAATGAATAGAAACATGTTAAAGCTGGGTTTCAGCAGTTATTTGTTTCAATAACTTACGGATGCCTGCGTCCAAATAACGCATTATCGGTTCTACCTTATTCATTATACTGGAGGCAATTTCTTCTAAAGTTCCATCGAACGGAATAGTAATGTTTTCGGATACTTCGCCATCAGAATTATCATACTTTTTATATTTATAAACAAATTTCACGACTTTAGTATCGTTATCCATTGTTATTGACGCCCACCTATGTATAATACATATGCTAATGACAGTCGTAGAGTGAGAGAGACCAGCACTAATATTTTTTGACAGATCTCGAAAAATTGAGCTTCGCTTACATCAGGCATAAGCTTTGCATATTTTTATATACTAATTCTATTTGCTTTAAAAACTTGGTGAACTCACTTTAAATTTCCGTGTAAAATGTAACAATAACATATTGATGTATGCTAATAATGCTTTACATTGGCCGACAGAAGCCTTCTTCTTGCAAAAAGAAAATGGAAGCAAAATTTCTTTTCTGGGTTATATGTCATAATGTACTAACACATAAATATTGTTGAAAATATATACTAGCTTCGTCAAATTTATTTTCCTTCAGTGTATATATATATTTTTTTATCCTATTTCTTTTATGTACGCACCCACGCCACTTAAAGTATAATAGAATCTAGTACAATACAATATTTATTTACCTTAACTGTACCATATATATATGTAAAGCTTGCTTATTTCTTCTCGACACACATTTTCATTTCCAGTTCAACACCATTCATCAAAGAGTGAAGTGTTCAGTGTAGTGACCTGCGAGTTCTCGTTTAATCAAACAGTGAAGTGTTCAACTGAGTAATACAGTTTTTGTCCTTTAAATTGTGAACTGTTGTTCAGTGATGTGACTTATGACATACATCCAAACTTCTTTTGGGTGTGAAGTGTTGAAGTACAGAACAAAATAATAATAATAATAATAAGAAAAAGTGCTTTAAAGTTCTTAATATAAAAAAGTGATTACCATGTGTTTTAAAGATCGTAATTCACATTAAATTGTGGACTGTGGTTCAGTGAAGTGACTTGTCATTCCATATTAAAACATATATAGGACAATCATCCGTTCATACCCCAAATGGGTAGAAAAGAAACGAGAAAGGATAAAATCTCGAATTAAGACAGGTATGAGGTCCCACGAAAACAATTTCCTAGTAATCATGGATTACTAGGAAATATGGATGATCTGTATGAAGTAACAAAGGACCAGTCGTTGACCAAACAGAGGAAATAGTTATGGAGGAGGTTGATGAGAATGAAGAATCAGACTCAGAAAGCGAATTGGAAAAAAAAAGAGGAGGAGCTATCACCAACTCCAGAATTGCCAACCTCATCGAAGCAAGCAGTAAAATTCGACAAAAGTCCTACAGTCACTACTACGCCATCTTCAAACGAGGTATCAGATGACAACACCCAAACCAAGAAGTCAACCATCATGCCACCGATCGTATGCTTTAATGTTAATATTGCAGAACTCAACAAATTTGCTAAGGATAAAGCAATACTTTTAAAAGTGCATAACATTAGTGCTGCTACACAGCAGTTCAGGACTTCCTAAAACATAAAAAATCAGAATTCAGCACATACACTCGAAAAGACGAATAAAAGGACTTAATAGTTTTGAAAGGAGTTCACTACTCCTATAAAACAGAGGAAATAAAAAAAGAACTTATAGCCGAAGGAATTCCAGCAATTGAAGTGAGTTCTTACAAAACAACTCGAATCAACAAAAAATTTAACAACTTTGTGATTTAAGTAGGAAAGCAGTGTGAACTATTCGCAATCTACAGTAAAACTTTCCTTATGAATCGAAAGGTACATTGGGCGAAATTCAAAACTTTTGGAATTACTCAGTGTAAAAACTGCCAAAAGTTTGGCCATGTTGCCAGTAATTGCGGCATCAAATATAGGTGCGTCCAGTGCAACCTAAATCACGGACAAGCCAATTGTCCTAGAACAAATACAGTGAAGCACGAAAAAGTTTTCTGTGCTTATTTTCAGATAACTGGGCACCCAGCGAACTATCGGGGCTGTCCAAAATACAAGGATAAATTAGCAGAAATGGCCAAACTAGGTTTGAAAAACAACCAGCAACTAGCGTTTGCTAGAGAGTCAGCCGCTAAGGGAATCTAGTCAGGATTAAGCTTCGCTAATGTCATGGCCCTTGGTAACACAACGAAAACCCAATCCCACAATCCCAAACCCCACAACAGAAAATAAAAAAACGAATTAACGTCCATAAGCATACATCATTTCTTGATAAGACAGCTGTCAAATTTATACACGTATCTTTTGAAGGTTGGTACTAACTGAAAATGGTATGGATTTAATTCAACTGGTGCTCTCTCTTAGAAACGGCACCATGTGTTATATTGTAAATAAAATGTTTTTTTTTTCCATAAGGTAGGTCGCGACAAAATTTTAAAACTTCGAACCGGGCCGCGTCCAAAAAGTTTGGGAAATGCTGGTATACCATATATGCAGTAACCAGTTGGCTTCAACGACAAAATTGGACGCGTTTGTTACTTGCAGAAGAATTTTTATGGTTTGAAACAAGCTTCGCGCTACTGGAATCGCAGATTTATGTCTTTCATCGAATTTTTGGATTAAAAGTGTGTGATTCAGACCCATGTGTATTCGTTAGTCATCAAAAGGGAAAATCCATCATTTTAGCTATTTATGTGGACGACGGGATTGTGGTAGGTGATGATAAGGCAATGGTGACATCGGTAGTTAAACATCTGAACGAGCATTTTTAAATAAGAAAGATGCAAGTTAGCTCATTTCTTGGATTCGAAATCAGCGACACGATGGTTCTATTTTCATGCACCAAACTGCATATTCACGAAAAGTTTTGGAAAGATTCTATTTTGAGGACTGCAATCCGGATTCCCAGCGATTCGAATCAGGTCTTATCTAATTTTGAGGAATCAGAACCGAGTAAGATTCCATATCGGCAGTTGGTTGGGAGTCTAATATACCTGGTCGTTGCAACATGGCCAGATATAAGCTGAGCTATTGGGAAAGTCAGTCGGTACTTAGAAAAACCAACATTGGTTCATTAGAATGAAGTCAAGCGCAAATTGAAGTACATAAAGGGCATCATCAGTTTAGGGGTGCTATACAACCGTGGTGGAAATCATCGTATGTGTGGTTTCAGAATCGGAGTACATAGCAGCATCTGAGGCGAATAAAGAACTTGTTTGGTTGTAACGGTTGTTTAAGGAATTAAAACCGATGAGTATAGGTAACATGACATCGTTTTTCATGGGCAACCAAAGTGCTATCCGATTGATAAAAAAACCTTAAATTCCATATCGATGTGAGATACCATTTCATTCGTGATAAATTCGAAGAAGGTTGCTTTAATCTCCAGCACGTTTCAACGTGTCAACGTGGTTGCGGACGTTCTTACCAAAGCTCAACCAAGGGAACGTTTTCAATTTCTGCGTGCATTGATGCGAGTTACTTTGATTAAGAAATAATAAGGATTTTATTTATTTTGGTAAGGTGCATTTTAAAATGAATGACAAAAAGTAGGAGTGTTGAAAATATTAGCTTTCGTCAAATTTATTTTCCTTCAGTGTATATATTTATTCCTGTTTCTTTTATATACACACCCACACCACTTAAAGTAAAGTATAACAGAATCTAGTACAATACAATAATTATCTACCTTAACTATATATCTATGGTATGTAAAGCTTACTTAGTTCTTTTCGGTCTTTTGCTTATTAAACATCTCTGAGTCTGTGTATTATTTAAAATCATACTTCAAATATTTATCTAAGAAGATATACATCAGGGCAGCTAATAAAATATCAATATTTTCGATCGCGCATTTTTCGTGCCCGTTTGTCTTCTACTGCTAGAAGAGTACACGAGAAGCCGTCTTCCTTTGACATTCTTCATCAAACCAGGTGTTGATGTTGGTCGGTTGAAACGCAACATATTAATTATGGCGCCTTTGATGGGACGTTGGCAGTATTGCCACTAGTCTTCGGTACTTGATGCTGGCGGCATTTGAGCTGTGAGAGATTTCGAGATACACGTTCGACGAAGATACTGGCGGTCTCTTGCGTTGTATCTTCTCACAGTAGTTCTTCTTTGTTGTGGCGCTTGGGAAATCTGCCAATAAGACTAAGTTCGTTGTCAGACGTGGTGCTGTGTCCTACGAAAGATGTAATTATTTCCTATCCTGGCGTACTAGGCGATTTTAACGTCTTATCTCGGACAAAGCTCATATGTTTTGCCAAGGAGATCGTTTAAATATTCTTTGGCGGCGTCATCCTTGTCTTCCGTAAGGGCATAAGCGCATATTAGGCAACGTTAGCGAATTTAGCCTTGATGTTGATTGTTCTAAAACACTCGCTCACGTGTTGGAAGCTCAAGACTTCTGACCTAAGTTTACCGCGTATGGTAAGTTTTCACAGTTTCTCATCCTCCTTATGTCCGGTCCATCACATAGAACTTCCTGAATGACGATGATATCTGCGTGATAGCAGTCAAGGACCTCTGCTAAATGTTCGGCTGCATGTGGGTGGCCGTGACTCAAGTGGTATTGGACTGGTTCCAAATCGGGAACAATTGAAAAATAGAAATGGAATAATAGTATTTTGTATTATGATCGATTAAGAGAGCAAAACGCAGTTTACATTTGGAAGTATTGTCATTACCTTTGAAACTGTTAAATTTAGAGTGGATATAGAAATTATTCGCGGGCTAAGAAGTAGTCACTTTTCTGCGTGCGTCCACGTCTGCGAATACATATGTACACATGGTTTTGCTTAAATTTTTTCTATAGTCTTAAAAACATAAATCTTAAAAACTTAAAAACTTTAAATCTACCAAATTCCATTTAGTATCAAGAGTGGATTGGATTAAAATTATCACTAAGTTCGTGTTTTCTATAAGCTTATGTGTATTGGGCAGAAAGAAATCAAATTTATTAGACTTCATTGCAATTTCATATTCTTTAATTTGTATGTTAAATTAATTTTCCTAACTGGTAGCCTCTGTTCTGACCTATTTAAATGTACGTTAATAATACAAAGATGTTAAGTCAAAGACGAAATACGTTTCATTAAAGTACACCAAACGTTACTGTTGCGGCTGGCGACTTGAAGGTATGTGGATCTGAGTTCAAACGAATAATTGAATGACGAACAAATATTTATTTCTATAAAGAGCAATACGAGAGCAATACAAGTTATAATACTTAAATTATATTTGAATAATATTAGTTCTTACCCCAGTTTTACTCCCTTCCTTCTTTGTTGGCCTACGAATGGCGAATATTCATAGAAAAAATGATATATGTCAATAAAGACCGATATGAGTAAAGCTGCTGTTACATTAGCTTACACTGAACGTTCTTCAACATCCCCGGCCATTGAATTGACCCCGATTCCCAAATGTTTAAGTCATTTGTACATACCAGTACATACCATATATCTACACTTCGAACTTCTCCATCGACTCCTGCGTACACATTTTGCTGCCTCTATACCATAGCCTGCGTGGTACGTTCACGGCGCTGACAAACACCAATTCTCACTTTGCTATCGGTTTTGATCTTTGGCACCATTTGGTTCGACGTGTTAAAGTTGGCATGTATTCGGCTACCATCGTTTCCAAAAACGATCCCTTAGTTGTCTTGCTATTCGTCATTGTTTTCTTAGATGAGTTAGTTTTTTCAGCGTTGAATGTAACTCAGCATTTGTACTGTATTTCCTGATCCCATGAGAAAGTAGGTGAACGTCGGAGTCAGAATTAAATGATTACACAGTTGATTACTCATATTATTTGATAAAGGACGACTGTTTTGTTTGAGATTTAAATTCCGATTGAGCTTCGGTGCTTTGCATTTGGAACAGCAAAGAATACTTAGGGGAAAACCAATTCTTATTGAACTGCTGCTCTTGGAGAAGCATCCTCTATTCAACACAAGAATAAACAAGGGAAAACAAAGTGATATTTAGGTCACACACTTTATATGTGATCATCAGTTTAATTAATGAACGGAAATCGTAGGGTCATCCACGTACATAACAGGCCCAATTGGAAATTGAGTAAGTGGGCTAGAATTTACCACATTTTCTATTACGAGCTACTGGAAAGTATACTCGCGAATGGATATTTCTTTGAGTGTGTGAGGAAGCACTCACTTCACGCATTGTAACATACGTTTCCATCTGCCCTCCGATGGATTCGTTGGACAGCTGAACACGCACTTAAATCCTTTGGCAGGAAGTTCGTCTTCCGCAGAATCACAGTCAAACACTTTCAGGAATCATTTTGCTTAATGGTTAGCGCAAACAAAATTGGTTCCGTTATTAGAATGAATTTTTACCGGAACACCACGGCGATGGATGAAATTTCGGATTGCCAGAATGCATTCGTCGGTCGATAAAGCGTAGGCGATTTCGAGGTACTCATTAACTGTGCACAAGACCTGTCAAGTTAATATTGCTACTCATCTCTTCTAAGCGCGCCGTTAAATCGAAACGTTGATGGGACCAACAAAACCCAAATCTGTGTGAGAAAATGGTCCACAAATGGTATTAGTTGGTTTTCCGGCAGAGGACTCATTATTGTAGTGACTGGCGTGACTTTGGTTTTGAGGACTTTAATATATCGTTTATTTATATTCCTATAAATTTATAATTATTTTATTTACATTTATATGCATTTTAGTTTTAGTTCTCAGGATTTAGTATCTTTCTCTTAACCTTAGGAATTTCAAAGACCCCAACCCCAACAGATAGTGGGTAGGTTTAGGTTAAGGTTAGGTTAACTCATCCGTAGGTTTTCCTATCGGTGTAATGTAACTCAAGATTTTCGTATGGGGTGAGGAGGGAGGAATAAAAGTCCATATTAAATTCGTCCCAAAGAAGCTCCGTGAACCTGGTGAACGACTGCAGTCTAGCTGAGGGTAAATCGCCAATTATTGAAGGCTTGGGGAGGCGTATAATATTCTTTCAAAAATTGACATCTGTTCCTTTTTATTTTTTTAAGTAAAGCTCAAAGTCTTGGTATAAGAAATCGTTGTTTTAATTCATTATGCGCATTCATACCCCATTTTGATATTTCTTGAAGCAATAGTTTTCAGCTCCTGTGAAGTCTAGTCTGACCAGATTTTTCCCCAGATTTCTCCTTAAGAATTTCTTCTACCCGAAATGCGACGAACTGTTTAGTTTCAGAAGTACTTCCAGCTGATATAATTTTTGCTAACTTAACTTCCAGGGATCGATATTAAATTAAGTGGGGCTACCTTATTCTTAGCGGCTACGAAAATGATTTCTACTACATTTCCTTCATAAAACCGAAAGTATCCCACGGCCGTGTAAACCGCAAAAATATGCATTTGTAGAGACACGTTAGTTTTGCTAAAGGGTTGCTTCGCGTATGACCGGTTGATAGTTACCTTGAAGTAACCCCTTGAATCTATGCCATTTTTCGAGAAGTTGTGTCTGAATTTGTTCGTCCCAATCAATTTCTGTACCGCATACTTAATGCAAAAGTATTTTTAGCAAACTCAAAGGGTCGAAAACCATCTTAAGTATTTTTAATTTTTCCCGTTTATTTATCTAAATTGCCTCATCCTCGGTGACGACGTCAAAGTAGTCTTCTGAATAATAGTAATCTATGACCAGTCTCGTATAAATTTATTCTCATAAAAATGTCAGAAATGGAACGATATGGGAAAAAATATCCACTTTAGAAATGGATTTTCGGTGGTGAATTAAAGTGAATTAAAATAATTCTGTATCAGATAGCGCATCTTTTGTTCAAATACTAATTATTATCCACGAATTTCACTAGTCAACAATCGAACTAATAATCATAAAATGAAATAGGGATCGAACATTTCTGGTGTGGAACATATCTTTCCTCGATTTTTATATTGCCTTCGTGACTGCCCTTTATTACACATTGTTCTCACATACGATCGACATGGCAAACTCATGAGTAACCCTCTTAACAGGGTTGTAAGTATTTTATCATATAATATATATTATTGAGTTTTCATACATTTGCTTGTCCTTTTTTATTATCTTTCCCAAGTCGATAAGACATAATAAAGGAACATCAAAATTGTTTCCTCCCCTTGCCATATTACAATGGTCTTTCCAACATCGGATGAGCGCAAAACAGTTGTATTATTAAAGCCGGTTGACTCAATTGAAATAAATTTGAAACAGTTTTTTTGCCAAATTGTTGCCGAATTGTTTTGCTTTCGGCCATCTGGCTTCAACAGGTGAATGCACTACACTGTCTAGTGCCCAGACGTAACTTTGAGGCACCTGGTTCCTTCGAGTCCACCATCCGGCGAACAAAGTGGAATTCTTAGTCTCTATTGAACCAGACCCAATAAAATTTGTGGCTTCGCATTTGAATATGACGTCAAAAGAATGCCTTTGAAACAATTGTATGTATTTGTGCGCTTGTTCCTCTGGGTTTATGCTTTGTTTTGGATTTGCTGAGTGATCATTTATCCAAGTTGATGACATAATAGCGCAAGTATTTTGCACCAAAAGAGAGAATTGTATGATTCATTGGAGCCTGCCGATTCTTGGTCACGGTCCTTTACGAATTTGCTCTATTAATTCATTGATTTTTTAGTAGCGGTCGAGCAGTGGAAATGTCAAATGAATAGACGTGTTTACAATTGCTCCGCATTAATTATAGCTTATCCATACAATTTTACTTTTTCAAAATTAAAATCAAATCACAAGTCATTTTCCTATACATATTCAGCTCTCTTTTATTTGCATTGCAAATCGTGATAGAAACATTTTCTTTTTTCAATTTTGTGGTCTTTAGTCATCAAAATCATACAAAATGTCAACCGTCCGTCACCAACCAATCAAAAAAAAAAAAAAAAAAAAAAAAATACATTGACCCCTACTGTAACTTCAGATAGATACCTACAAGATGATAATCTTACTAGGTATAAAAAAAAATCTATATATGAGCACCTTCCTGACTTGGATGCCAATTTTATGTATAAATTCAAGAAATTACTTTCGCAATTAAGGTTCCAATTGGAAAATGAGTCTCCCGCTTTCAATGAGAAATTAACTAAAGAAAACTAAATAACAGAGATGGAAACTTCTTCTAATACAAAACTCTCCTGATTGACTTCACTTATTTAGCACCGACCTACATCCTATGTTTTTATTTTCTCTTTTTATTTACTTCTTATTATTTTCCAGAATACAATTTCCTGAAATTATATACTTTCAAATGTCCTCTTTCAATTATTGCATCCCTCCTGCTTACATTGACCTCTCACCTTTTCTTTTCCTTTGTACTCCTTAATAATATTGTAGATTGGTTATTACTCAACTCAACCAATTCAGAGAATACTGCCATTGTCTGTTTAGACTATCAAACTAATTATTGTGGTTGATGCTTCTGCATCTGTAGTAGGGAAGGAGGCTGATGTTCGGACGTGTGTTAAGATTTCATCTAATTCGCGTGAAGGACTTAAGAGCTTTCAATTCATTGCTCGTACTCTTTGTGTGTCAAAATTAGATTATGTCAGATATACTATATATTCACGGATTCTTGAGTTGATGTTATATGTGTGAGTGAAACTTGGTTTAAAGCACTGGACGAAAAAGAAGACAACGCAAAAATATTTGAGTTTCATGGTTATATGCTGAATCCCGATAAAATTACTGCCACTACTGGTATTGCAATTTAAAGTTTTGGGAAAGTCTATGGGAAATGACACTGAATTTATTTTTACTAAAAATTCCAAATGATAATGTAAAATGTTTAGTTGGTGTAATCTATAGCCAAAACTGTAATTGTTCTTTTGGCTTATTTTTATTTACCTTTCTACAGTTTGCAGCATGTTATGAAAACATTACACTTTGCTGCGATTTTAACGCTGACTTATTTAAAAACGGGCTTCTACAGGGTAGCTTTTATGCTACCTGTCTTGTGTCTAAATCCCCTCTGAGTCTTCTTGATCTGTTTGTTATATCCGACCATTCTTATATGTTCTTGAGAAAATATCTGATCACGATATGATTTTTTATACTTATAACATTGATTTTTTCTGTAATCCCTTACAGGATTCTTTTCAATTTCGGAATTATTTATCGGTTATCCCCAATAACCTACAATATCATATTATCTTACTTCCATTGCATTCCTGTTACTTTTTAGCGGATGTTAACGAAAAAGTCGACTTTGTCCATATATTAATTAATAATATTTTTAATACTTATGTTCTTCTTGGAACCTTTGTTGTCCGCAAAAAGAAATGTCTATGGTTTACTGCTGAGGTACTCAATATAATAAATAAAATATAGAGGAAAAAACTATACTTAATATATATATATTAAAGCCCACCATTTTAGATAGGCAAATTTTCTGTAGGACCAAGAATTTATCTTTATTCGTCACCAGTAGAACAAAAAAAGATACAAAAAAAAAAGACCTTCAAAGAAAACTTTGGAGCAATTTGCGCTACATAAACAAAGCATTTTTATCAAGCCGTAGTAGGAATTTCTCATTTTGTCCGGAAAACAGTCTTCTGATTGAATATACAACCCATTTGGAGTTGGAAATAGTTTCGAAGCAAATTATCATTATTTTTCAGGGTCTTAAATCAAACACAATTGGTGAGGATGTTTTACAGTTACGTATTGTGAAAATGTCACTTTTTTATATTAGAAATCTTACACTTCTGTTTAATTTTGCAGCACATCTTCGACTTTCTCCAAATTATGTTCTTAAAAAAGCAAACCCAATATCGCTGTCTGATTTTCGATTCAAGTATTCTACCTTGTCGAATATGATTAAAGTGCTCGATGATATAAGATTCAACTTTGATAAGGAATATCTTACGCTGTTCAGCTTACTTGACTTCACAAAAGTCTTTGACAGTGTTAATCATGAAATTTTATGTATAAAATTGAAGATATACAAGTATTTTGGATTCTATGAATTCTCAGTAAATTTAATAAAGAATCGCTCCAAAGGCGTGGTTGTTGATAAAGAATGCTCAAAACCAATCAGGGTTTCTTGGCCTAATTTTGTTTGTTTCTTTATAAATTACCTTCCACAAAACGCACGTGTTCACCTTTATGCTGGCGATGTGCAAATTTATTTGTTTCGCCTCATTGGCTAATGGAAGATCTTCTAGCTAAATTTAACTCAGAGTGTCCAGAGTATGAAAATCAACCACAAAATCCTCGGGCTCTCTTCAGTCAAGTTCAAAAACAGCGTATCCTGGCAGAAAAACTAATATGTGAGTACGCTGATTTATAAATATATATATGCACCTGCAAGGCGTCTTCCATAGGTACAGCAAGCAGAAGTTGCTAAAATGGTGTCGAAGAAGAACGTTGAATGGCTGATTGAAGAATGGCAGAGTCCTTAGGTATCTCCAGTGGTCCTCGTGAAGAAGAAAGACGGCAGAACGATGTTTTGTGTAGAACACCGACCTCTCAACGATGTTACTAAAATGGACAGCTACATACTACCGAGAATTAATGAAACTTTGAATTCGTTTTCTGGAGCTAAATAGTTTTAAAACTTTGACCTGAAGAGCGGTAGAGATAAATCCATCCAACCGTGCGAAAACGGCTTTCACTACAGGAAGTAGGCTTTGTCAGTTTACGATGATGTCGTTTGACTGTGCAACGCTCCGGCCACTTCAAGCGACTAATAGAACATATATTACAACGGCTCACGTGGAAAACCTGCGTAGTGTTTCTGGATCACGTGATCGTCATAGGCAAGACGTTAGAGGAGCGTCGTCAAAATCTAAATGAAGTGTTTGAGAGGGTACGAGGCGCTCATTTGAAGCTGAACCCAGAATCACATAATATCCGCGAAGGAGTAAAGACGGATTCTGACAAAATCGAAGCGGTGAAAAGTTGGCCTGCTCCTAGAAATAAACACCAAAGGTTGACAGTTCAAGTGATCTGGAGAGTGTGAAAAAGCATTTCAAGAACTGAAGGTAGATAATGACATCGAACCAATATTCGCCTGGAAGAAACACGGGGAAAGCACAAGGCAGGAGTTATCGGACCGGAATCGAACTCTAAAGTCGTATAGAGTACAGTGTGACTCGATTTGTGGGAAACATGACTTGCTGAAGAAAAACTGGAAAAGTGCAGATGGAACCACATCTCGGTCCAGAGACAGCCAAGTGCTCCATGAAATACATGATGAAATCTCAGTAGATCATTTGGGAATAAACATGACCTTGGAGAAGGTAAGAGAACATTTCTATTACCTAAACGCAAAACGAGATTTCCAGAATTGGTGCAAAAAGTGCATAAGGTATGCGGCTACTAAAGACCCAAAAGTAAAGCCACAGAGACGTATGCAACAATACAATGTCGGAGCTATCGACGTTACTGCTCTGTTTTCCGAAACATTTAATGGCAACTGATAAACACCCTATACTTCAGTAAGCGTCAGGAATTGTTCGCAATCCCAAATCAAGAGACTAAGTCCGTAGCAGAACAGATAGTCAACAACTGTACGAGCAGATATGGGATCCTAATAGAATTACACTCTGATCAAAAGCGAAGCTTTGAATCAAAAGTTTTCCAGGAAGTGTGCCAATATCTGGCAATAAGGAAGACAAGGACAACGCCACTACACCGTCAATCTGGTGGTCGAGCAATTCAATATGCCATTGAGTGAACCAACAAACACAAATACCCTTCTTTTTAATGGTCTTCCGAAACAGTGTTTATAGTTCAACAGGACATACACCATCTGAGATCTTATTTAATCAAACAGATCGGCTGCCAATTGAAACGAAATTCGAATCTCCACTAACAGAGGCTAAGAGACAAAGCAGGTTTCCTAAATTACATGAAAACACCAGAAAAAGATAAAGCTAGCGAGCAACCGCATGAAGACTAGGTATGACATCAAAGCGTGCCTCCTGGCTTTAACGAAGGATATCTGGTGTGGCTGTATAATACTACGCGTAAGAAAGATAAATCGCCAAAATTGCAACTGGATTGGAAAGTTTTATACAAAATGATAACCCGCATTAATGACGTTGTCTACCGAACGCTTGACGGTGCAGAATGTTCTCGAAAAATGTCAGTATCCCCCAAAATATGCAAGTTAGTTCCAAAGTGGAATTTGAGGAGTGTATTAAGGAATTGGTTAAGTGGAGGAAATAAAAAATAAAGTAAAGTAAAAAGGGTTAAGAAGAACGATTGGATTGTTAATTGTAATGTAAGTAGACTGTTTGTATTGAAAGGAATACGTTCTTTCATTTTACAATATTAATTCTTACCGCAGTTTTACTTCCTTCTATCTTTGTCTGCTTACGAATGGCAAATTTAAGAACTTCGAATGTGGGGCGAATAGCCATAAAGGAAAATAGATAAATATTAATCGAGAAGAAATGAGTAATGCTTTGCCTTATACGGTGTGAATACATAGAAAACCGAGTTTTAGCGAAAACTCTCATAATTTCCAAAAGAAAACAAAAGTTTTGCCACACATTTTTTTAGTTTTGGAAAGCCCTTAGCAAAACTACCATCTTGATAAAATCTCCTCAAAACCTACACCCGCTAAGCACGCATATGCAAGCGTGCGATTACATAGGAAATTATGCGACAACACAATATAATAAGCCCAGAGTCGATTCGCTTAATTTTCGTTCACTTTTGCAAACGTAAGTGAGAACGAACTCAGTTGCTCATTTCATACGCAAATTTGATAGATGATATATATTATTTTTGTAAAAACATTGCTGGAAAAATATCGGAATATGAATTTGTTTATCTCTTTAGATTTCCATTTTTGAGCCACAAAAAGAAAAACCAAACACCAAGAATGAGAAATTCGTAATTTTTTGATTTATTTAACAGAGAGTTTTTTTTTATTTAAACGTTACAAGTTGTCACGTCACACTGCAACTAGTATAAACTAACGAGCAATTTTCGTCTAATCAAATTAATGTAGTATATTTAAACGTAAATACATAAAATCAAAGTTTTTGGTTAAGTTAATTAATTTTAATTAGATATGAAATATACAGAAGGGTATATTCATCTACAATAAGTAATTGCATAGCTCGTTTGGTTTAACACGTTTGAGTCTTCGGTTTTGCTGATTGGTGTCACTTAACCTTGCTGCTTCTTGGTTGATGTGGTGTCTCAAATTTGTGAAGTGCGTTGAAGATTAAGGTTGCGTTGTAAGTCCGTATTCCTCACATACCATGGAGCTCTCATGACTTTATTTTGGAATCTTTGAATTATGGAAATATTTTTTTTTTCGAAGTATACCGAAATATACCGAATAATACCGTATGTCCATACTGGTTTTAACATCTTTTTATGGTGTATACTGAAAGTTTATTATGTACTTATAGATTTTTTTGCAATTGTAAGTAAAGTATGTCATCAGTAAACGTAGCTATTATGCAATTTGAAGGTGTTGGTAAGTCGTAAGCAAATAAAATGTATAACACCGGGCCTTGGAAACTCCCTTGTGGGACCCCAGCATTGATTTCTTTCAGTTGACAATAGAAATTACCTTGTTTGTCTAACACTTTTGACAAAATTAGTAAAAGAGAGATTGGCCTGTAGTATGATGGTTCCTGATTCTGGGATTATAATGGCGTCTGCTACTTTACAATGCCTGGGAACATGTTTCAAGTTAAAACACGCGTTTATTAAAATGTTCAGTTTAAGCAAAGTTCTTGGTGATAGCTTTTCTAGCACTTTGGTAGCTACTAAATCGTAGCCAGGTGATTTTTTCCACTTCATATGATTTTCAGTAATTAGATTTTCATTAAGTGTGACAAAAGGAATTTTTTCATTCAGTTGCTGCACTTCTGGTCATATTTTTTCGAGCTGTAATTCGTTGGATTGGAAAATATCCATTAGATACTTAGCAAATATATGTATCGGCCTTTTTGGCATTTGTCCTAGCCCCGGTGTTTCTTGATCTTAAAGATGGGTTCTGTTCTATGGGACGTTTTAGGTATTTGGTGGACTTCCAAAGAGAGTATTCTGTTTTCTTATCGGCTGTAAGCTCACTTACAAATCGGCGAAATGGTTAGGTTTTAAACTCTTTTAGTTGACGTTCAGTTCAGTTAATCTATTGATCTGTGTCTTGTAGGGCGGATATCTCGTTTGTTGCCATATTTTTTCTATTCTTTCTCTTTTCAGCTATTAGATTCATTATCTTGGGTGTTTAACTTTTTATTGACAAGAGGGGTACTTTTCCAGGCTGCTTTTTGTATTTATTCTAGTTTAGTTTCGGTAGTTACTAGTTTGTTAAATTTTACGTTTTAATCTAACAGAGCTTTAAAATATTGCCAATCTCTATGCTTTTGGGTGAAGTGTAAATTAGGATTTTCCATAATAACGCATTCGCTAAGAAACAAATATAGTGATCAGAATTTAAATCTCTTTCCTCTTCTCTTACAAGAAAGTTTTTTGAAACTTGTTTTATTACGAAGAATTTAATTAAATCTGATATTTTATCTCCATATGTGGGCCAATACGTCGGCTTACCAGTGGAGATAAAATCACATCCTTTCTTTTCAATTCCTTTTAATAGCTCACGTTCTTTTGTTATGGTTAACCTGGAATCCCAATGTGTGTATTTAGCGTTAAAGTTGCTACCCATTATGACGGTTTTTGTGTTTTAAAATTAGATTTTTGTACTGTTCGCAGTTAATTTGGTGCTTTGGCACTGACGTAAGAGATAATTATTGATGTTTAGTTATGACAGATACAGTTTTTGCTTGGAACCCTTCCGTTCGTACTTAATCGTCATCGAAATGTTTTGTAGTTTTTAATTTTGAAATAAGTTTTGTGATTTGATTCAGTAACCAAGCATATATCAACTTTTTCTATATCAAGTATAGCTTGTAATTCTTCTTTATTGTTAAGCCGGCCGTTTGCGTTCTATAACATAATTTTAATAATTTTAAGAAACCTAACCATTTGTACATTATAAGTACTGATAATTTTTTTTCTAGATGCATTTGCAAGCTGGAGATAAATTTGTGTTGCTCATCAAGTTTTATTTGTATTGGTGAAAGTAAGTTTTCATCTTAATTTCTAGTGTTTGGCTTGTATTTTTAACTATCTCTGAAGAATTCAAAGTAAGTTTTCCTCTTGGTTCTTTAAGTTTTCCACTTAATACTTAAGTCTCTTTACATAGAGTCTACTTCTTTAGTTTTTTATTTGTAGTTCTGTTTTTCTTTTTTTGTAGATTAGAGACCACGGTAGCTGTCTGAGTGTTCCCATTGCAGTTGCTGCATTAGGGTACTTCTTCTCCCGGTTTGTAACATTCAAGTGTCATGTGGTTACCTATGCATTTAACGTGCTTAGGTGGACTACAACATAACTTTAATGTGCAAGAAGCACTGACAGTTTTTGCATTGTAGGATCAGCCTGGAAGACTTAATTGTTTCTATTTTCACAATAGTATTTAACACCTTATTCATTTCGTAGATCTTTTTAAAATCTTCTGTCGGCTCAAAGCAAAGTCAGAATATATTGCGTGGTTCTTTAGTTCCCTTTTATACTTATTTACAGCCTTAAAAACTTTTAGGCCTTGCTCTTGTATAAGAGCAAGGTTTTCAGCTGCTGTGTAAGTTTTTTTTTATTATGGATTTGATTTGCCTTATTTGTTTGTTTTTGTATGAATACCAGTTGTTTTTGTCTCATTCGGCATTCTTGTTAGGTTTCTAAAATCATTGACATCATATACATTTATTTTATAGACATTTTTGTTGGTTGATTTTATTATAAAATCTCCCTTGACATGCTTCTTGAGCAATGAGTACAATTGTTTATAGTTCAAGACGTCTCTTACTATAATCAGCGGAGGGCGATGATGGGAGGTAACAGTTGCAGTAGTAGCTAATCTCGGTGATTAAGTTGAGGCGATGTTTTCTCAGGGAACGTCACGATATTTCTTTTTTTCTGTTAAATTAGTTGGTTTGTTTAGGTGCCTGGCGGTTTTCCCAACCAGCTCTTCTTCATCGGTGCAAAACTCTTCAGAGTCTTTTTGTCCGATTTCGGTTAGGTCTTTCTTATGCTCCAATTTTGTCTGAGCTTTATATTTTCTTCTTTTAAAATACATATTTAATTTTTTAGTTGGGCACATAGTAATTCAAGCTCACGGAGTTTACCTTGGACTGATACACAATTTTTTTTTAACAGAGGATCTCATATCTTATTTTTCGTCTTATTTTCTTATTTCGATACATTCTTTGGTTTAAGACGATTGCCATTTCCAGGTGGAGGAGTCCGGCCAAGCTCTATTTAAGAAAAAAATTTTGTAGTTAATTTGCTTTTGCTGCCAACACTTTGTGGGTGAAATATAAGGAAGCATTTCGTTGAGTTATGACATTAGCTTTTGCTTCCCAACGTTGATTATGGTTGAGCCTTAACTATCAAAACAAAATTGCAAGACACCAGAATTCTACAGCTGATACATAATTAGACATTCGTTTATATATGGACTCCAATTTTTGGGATAATTCTTTTAATAAAAAAAATTTCGTTCCGAACAACTTCGTCATTCGTCGTTCCGTTAAATTGATACATTCTACCAAAATGGACTGCCTCGAATTTTCCTCGACCCACACGCTGGATCGGGTAGACAACGTGGTTAATGCGGGTTATCACATTGTATAAATCTTCTCAATCTTGTTGCAATTTTGGTGATTTGGCTTTCATACACCAAATCTCCTTCGTTGAAGCCGGAAATTTCACTAGTATCATCTTTTCTCGGGTGTTTTCATGCAATTTATGAATACCGCTGCGTAAGTTGTCCACGTAGTTGTTCACCTCCTTGGGCTCCGTAGGTGGGGTCCCGAATTTATTTCCGCTTGGCAACCTAACTGTTTGACCAAATCAGATCTAGGATGGTGTGTGTCCTGTTGAAATATAGACTGCGTTTTGGTAGGCCATTAAGAAGAGGCAGTTGCTGACGACCTTAGACAGATGCTTATTCCAGGTCCGATTAAATTGCTCGACCATCCCATCAGACTGAGGGTGTCTTAGACTCTTGATTTGGGATGGCAAACACTTCCGGCCACTGGGTTATTGAAATATCGGTTGCTATTAAAGGTTTCGGGAAACGATGTCGATGACGAATGAAATGGTGCTCGGACATTGTATTGTTGTACCATATTCGTCCCTGTAACTTTACTTTACGCAGACCTTATGCACTTTTTGCACCAATTCTCAACATCTTGAGAATTTTGTGCTTAGCCAATAGAAACACAACCTTGCCTTTCCCAACGTCTTGTTTATTCCCAAATGTCCTGCTGAGATTTCGTCATGTATTTCATGGAGAACTTGGCTGCCTATGACACTATTTGCTGCATACGAGATGTTGTTCCATCTGCACTTTTCTATTTTCTCTTCAGCAAACTATCTTGCATACAAAACGAATCCCACTTTCCTCGTGTTCCTTCCAGGCCAATATTGGTGAGATGTCATTATCTATCTGTTGGAGGGAACAGATTTCATCTGTACTCCAACCCTCCATTGGCTCGGTCCTGATCATACGGATAGTGGCCTCTTCTTGGGCTTCTTGACGGTTCCAGTGTTCACATTTTTACTTCGCACTGTCGACGAGAGAGAACATCAACACTTGAGTGGAGTTTTCCCTTGCGGTGTTGCACTTCAAAGTTTTAGCCCTGTAACTTCTTGAGTCATTTCGAAACTTGGCCTTCAGGGTTCTTAAATGAAAGCAAAGAAATAAAATCAGGAATAGAAGCCCGAAGATTATGTTTCACCAGAGAAAACCTTGAAAAAATTACAAAATATATCAACAAAGAAATGAGCATCTAGAGATTAACATATGCCAAAAAGGGGATGATGATGATAACAATGATACAGAAACCGCTAATAAACCTTCATTCACCAAGGACACGGATACTGTTGAAATGAGGCACTTATTGCATTGTTTTATTATGCCACGTAATGAAAATGAATGGAGTATTTACCAAGGATTTGTTTGATAAACACAGTGGTATACCAATAATTAGAAGAACTATGCCCGAAACACGTTCTAGGTTTCTAATTAACTGTCTTCGATTTGATGGCAAAATCACCACAGCTCAGAGAAAAAAGTGTTTGGGAAATCTTTAAATAAGATGAAAAAATACATATTCCATTAGAATACACCACGATTGATGAACAATTGGTTGGTTCCCAAGGTGGTTGTCCATTAAAAATGTACATTCCATCCAACCTGACAAGTATGGAATCAAGATATTGACGTGTTGCGATGCTAAAACGGCTTTTTTACTAAAATAAAATAAATAAATAAATAAATGGCGCGGCAGCCCGGTGTGGGCCAAGTCCTAGCTTCTCGCACTCAGTTGTGTTTTTCACTTTATGAATTTTTACACTCCTGAGCAGGGCCTACTGTTTATTACCGGTTCCGAACGGCTGCTTTTCATAGGCAGAATTTGACTCTCGGAGGTTTGCCATTGCCTGCCGAAAGAGTGATGACGATTTTGAAAAATTTGCTTTTGTGCTCCTACCGGGATTCGAACCCAAGTAGGTGACTTGGCAGCCAGTGAGTCAACCTTTACGCCATCGCAACTCCACGCTGAAATTTACATAGGCAAGGACTCCACACCACGCGATTTTCCGGTTGCCCAGTACTATTGTGAGAAACTTACTAGTTCTTTTCATGAAACCAACAGTTCAGATTGCCCAATATCTTTTGAATAAAAACATAACCGTTATGGGCACCTTGAGAAAAAATAAAAAAGAAATACCTCCATCATTTTTGAATCTCAAAAATAGACGTGTTAACTCTGTCTGCTATAGTAATCCACTTACTCTGTTGTCTTACTGTTCACCAAAAACTAAAAAAAAAATTGTATTAATGTTTTCTACAATGCAAAAAAAAGCTGATGAGCTTAACTCCATCGAATTATTAGAAATCATACAGATTTATAATACGAGTAAGGGTGGAGTGGACAACTTAGACCAGCTTTGTCACTGTTGCTGCACGCCGTAGAAATTTGCACTTGTTCCTGCTCCAAATAAATATCGTCTATATAGACCTAGGTGATTTTATTTTCTGCGAATAAAAGTTACAAGGGTTAAGTTACAGTTAAAATTTATTTTATACCATAAACTTACATAGGTATCTTGAAAGTGTACCCTTAAAACTCCACTCGGGCACCAGCACTCCTTTTGTTTAAATTTTAAATTTTACTTTTAACTGAATACCAAAAACCAAGTGTGCAACAAAGTAAAATTCACTCTGACCCCAACATAAGTATCCGGTTAATTTCCATTGCATCGGAAAACCTGTGCGAGGGTATTGGTACGACAGTTAAACAAGAAAAACAGTATTTTAAACTGTACTTGCAAACCCTCTGAAGAGAGAGACAGAGCTATTTGATGTTTAGAACAATTCGAAACTTGCTTAACAGTGATGCCAGTAATTTGAAAAAACATTTAGTTACTAGTGGGCACTAGTAACAGAAGAATCAACAAGACCAGCTATTACCAAGGGTAGATGTGCATTTTTCCAAGAAGCCGAGATAGAAAAACGTGGATCAACTGCACTTTATGCAAAAAATTCATTTGTGAACTGCACCAAAATCAAATATGTCCAATTTGTCCAAAATAATTTTATTTTATTTTATTTTTGTGACAAAAAACTACTATTGAATTATAATTGAAGTTTCAATTTGGGATTTTGCCAAATACTTTTTTTTTCTATAAAAACGTTTTAAAATTAAACTTTACATATGAATGTGTTCCCGCCAACGAGCTGTCAAAAAATGGATCTAGTAGGGTATGTAAAACAAACGCCATCAAGGGACGCTGAAAGCACTTTACCGAGTGTCAATCAAATACAAGAGAGTAATTGCAACCAGCTTTTAACATTTGTTCACTTCCACCGCGCGAAATAGTCCGTTTAAAGAATTCTGCTCAGAGTATATACATTTATATATGTATATGTGCAGGATTTCATCTGTAGGAACTTTTAGTAGCATTTCATTGTCTCTATTGATATGTTTAACCATATATTTCAAAAAAAAGAATACTATATTACCTAGATTTCATTAAATATATATTGGAAAAATAACAACAAAAGATATTTTTTTGTGTGTCACAAGTGCTTTGTTTACATGTTTTTAAGCATAATTCTATTTAAACTAAGGTATCGAAACGTTTCACAAACACCTATTTCAATATTTACATATCTTTTCTCGACATTTTAATTCAATACGTATTTGAAAACAACAAATTTCAGGTTTTCTCCTGATCGCCCCTATGCGTGTGAACATGCCCGTGAATACGTGTGAATTGTCAACAACGTCAAAATTCGAGAAGTGACTTCTCTTATATAAAAATGACGCCGTGAATTCCTATTTTGACATTTCTCAAGTTTACAAGTCTAATTTCGTATAAGTTGCAAAATATTTTTAATGCTATACAATGATGTTCTTTATTGTATTTTCTAGGCCAACAAAAGAAGAAAAATCAAGACATCTGGAGCAAGAAGAGATAATTTCCTACTAAATAAATTTGCCACCAACAAACTGCTTTTATGGGGATGTGGCAAAAGCTGTTGCAATTGTTTGTTTACATTTTCTTGTGAGTAAGTAAAAATATTTTAGTTTCAAAACAATTTATTTTACTTCGTTTTTACAGTAGGAACAATAAATGTAAATGTGATAATCAAGAGCTTGAAGAAATGTGGATAAATTATACTAACTGGAAACACGTGAGTAAGAATTATACATTTTAGTTTAATAATACATTAAAAGCCTTTTTCTTTGCACATTCAACATTTGGACTACGACAGAATGCATTCTTCTTACTGCATATATATAACATATAGCTATGTTTAATATAAATACTTAATGCCTTTTTTCGATTTTTGTTTCAATTTAATTTATTCAATAAATAAAAAAAATGTAATTTAACTTAAAATTTATTTAATAATAATAATAATTTTTTTCTTTGATTGTGAAATTCCGTACCACCTTTGAGATATGCATAGCGGCGTGTTAACCGATTTGTTTTTTACTAGGTGTTCGGTTTCCCCTGTTGGCCTATTGCACCCATACTTACATATTTGCTCCTTCTTGAAATGAACATTAGTTCATTTTACCACGATGTAGGTAATATTATTTTTCACCATCAATGCTTTTGCTAGGAGAGCATGTTCCGAAAAAATGTAAATTACAATTCATGAATTAATTGCATTATTGGATTGGATGGAGAGTACATATTTGTATTATAATTCAATTGTAGTATTAATTTTTCGTAAGATGTAATAAAAAAGGATTTATGATTATTTTGATTGTTTTTATTTGTGAAAATATAACTTTACACAAACTTTTTAAAAACTTTTTAAAATATTGGTAATAGCAACAAACAAAATAATAAACAAAGTAAAAAAATATTGTGTTTCATAAATCTATTTGGTGTAACAGAGAGTTGACCAATTCTTTTTTAAAAAAATATGGGTGTGCCTGAACACATTTAGCTCAGAATAGAGAAAAGAAATCTGAATTACAGGGCAAATGATAATTAACTTATATGAATTTCTAAATTAAAAAAAAAAAAAATTGTCTACGTTCAACGATTTTAATTTTAAAATGTCTATTTCTGTAACACTATCGTTTGACCGATTAAAAAAGTTAAAAGGCTTAGAGAGCATTCAAAAAAATATTGGGTAAGTTCCTTTCTGCAAAATTAAGATATAAACTAACGCTTTTCATTAAGGGTATTAACAATTTAGCTGTGTTTATTTTGCATGAATCGGAACGTTTTTATATCTATATTATTTTTTTCGTTTTTGCCTCTAAGGAGGTACAAATAAACATTGATTGCTTGTAAAGAAACAGATCTGTTGAGAATAATTATAGACTTAATTCCCTTCGACAAAAGTAAATTAAGTTTGGATATTAAAATTCTTGCTGCACATTGTATGTTGGCTATTCTGGGATTTTTTTTTTTACAAAAAAGCCAATAAAATACCACTCCTTTTGTACTTTATAATGTGTGAAAAGAAAACATTCTGAAAATTTTTGGAAAACCTTTAAAATCAATGAAAAATACAAATGTTTTTTCTAAAAAAAACTAAAAATGATCAAAAATGTTAATTTATTAGTTATTAGTATTATTGAATTAGTTAATTTACTTAACGCATGTCAAACTAAAAGAACAACAGAGAAATTGAATTTAAAAGATGCCCTTAATTAACAATCCTTTTCATTGATGTCCAGTATCCAAAGTTTGTGCCTAAACGTGAAAAATACTAATACAAATGATTAACAATACAAGCTTAAATTTGATTTCAAAATTGTAGTAGTTGCAATCCATTTATATTTTCAAATGAAACACTCAAAATATATTCTTAGGTCCTTTTTTTAATTTTATTCTGATACTGTCCCCTTTTTGTGCACTTGAAACAAAAAAAAGGTTTCTTTCCATACATGATAATATCTTCCCTTTTCACCACGTTGAAATAAATATTAACTAAGTAAAATATTTTATTATATATACCTAGTGAACATTACGTGAAATTTGCTGTCATTTTGGCCATTCTGACATTCCGATTGGTAATTCACTTACAGTGTGTCTAGGTTTGCAAATGGTTAGTAGTGTTTGACATCTAGTTTAATTTATCTGTGATCTATGGTTTTGGCGGGAGTTCTTCAGATTTGCTATGTGACCAAAGGTGTTTTCGTATCTAAGAAGAGATGTTCTATTGAAATTCCAAACAATAAAATGAAGGTGTCGTTTGAGTGGAAAAGGCGTGTAAAAGCCGAATACCTTAAAATTCGACAAAAAAAACGTTTTAAACGTGCGGATGAGATCAAAGAATTATGGATAAAAAATTGGTATAACATGTGTATATTTCTTTCTTTACGTTAGTATATCGGTTCTGAAGCGAAAGATAGATCAATTTTTTTTTTTTCAGTCATACTGAAAGCAAAAAATATATATATTTTAACTTTACGTATAAGAAACAAAATATAGGTTCAGATGGCGGACAGCTATTCCTTAAATTGGATAATCTGGAGCGAAAAAGAGCAATGGCACTGTAAATTATAAATCTTACGTGACAATACACTAAAAAAACTCAAGAAACATATATATATATATATATATACCTACTTATAAAAAAGGTAAAAAAGCTAGTTTTTTTGTGTGTACGATTTTTGAATAACATGTTTTTGGCCAAATTGTGGTTTATTACGTACGACTCGACAATAAATAAAATGCGCAAAGATTTTTGCTGGAAAATCCAATCCGGAGAATAGCTGTCCGCCATGCAAATAATCAGCCATAGACAAAGGAGTATGTATGCAAAAAAACCGGTCGCACGTGACTAAGCGTTAGAAGACGGTGTATGCATCGGGATATATGTATATATACAGCTATATAACTTCAAAGCGGTTGGGAATTTTTCGACATGTGTTTATATGTACATTCTTGATATCTTGAGCAATGAAATATGTAAAAAAAAAATCAATTTTTTGAGAACCGAATTAGTACTTTATTGAGTTAAATAACAAATAACTGTATCTATTGCAGGGACGATCACAATTATGATGAACAGGATATATGGTGCGAATCGAAAGTATGGGATCCCCAACCCTTGGATACGCCACATATTGATTGCATGAAAAATGCCGAAGTTGTTACGAGCGATGGTGGTTTGTTTGATTGTTAAAAAATATATTGGTTAATATATCCATGAATTTTGTAGGTGCAAAGCCACAGAAAGTACCCATATGTATCATTAATGCTGTTACGCCCATTCCAACAATGTACACCTGGGCACCTACGCAGCAAAATTTTATGGTTGAAGATGAAACAGTTTTGCATAATATTCCTTACATGGGCGATGAAGTTCTAGACCAAGATGGCAAATTTATTGAAGAACTTATAAAAAATTACGATGGCAAAGTGCATGGCGATAAGGATCCATCCTTCATGGACGACACGATATTTATTGAGTTGGTTCATGCTTTGATGAAAAACTATACAGAGGAAAATGAAGACGGCAACGATTCTCATTCGAGATTAGATGTAGTAAATAAAGAGTCGGATGAAAACGGACGACCTAAAGATGCGGCATCACCTTTAGAAAAGTTGCCTTTCCCAAGTCCGATTATATTTCATGCGATAAGCACAAATTTCCCAGATAAAGGTACGCCACAAGAGCTAAAAGAAAAGTGAGCAAAAATCAGTTTGATAGGTACAGAACTTATTTGACTAATAGCATGTTTTGCCGCAGATATATAGAACTTACAGAACGTCAAGATCCTGAACGTCCACAAGAATGCACTCCAAACATTGATGGCGAAAAAGCTGAAAGTGTGTCACGAGAAAAGACACTTCATTCATTCCATACCCTTTTTTGTCGTCGTTGTTTTAAATATGACTGTTTTCTCCATCGTAATATTTAGTTTTAATTTAATCCAGTCCTATTTCAATTTATGTTAAAATATATTTTTTAGGACTTCAATCCAGTCATGCTGGACCGAATCTTTTAAAACGGCGTTTCCCAGAGCTGAAACCATTTACAGATCCATGTGGAAACATTTGCTATATGTTACTGGTTTGTTTTATTTGTTTAAAAACTGCAAGAAAATTAAAAATATTTCCTATTGTAGGAAGGAATGAAGGAAAAATTGGCAGCGGATAATAAATCACAAGCAGCAGATTCCGGGAATGAAATCAGTTCCGAAGACAGTAATGATAGTAACAGTCAGTACAGTAATAAAGAATTCAATCCGGAGAATAAAGACTCCAATAATACTGGCATAACCGCATCATCGGCGGAAATTAATTCTATGATAAGTAAGTGTGTGGTTTTCTGAGGCGTCATAAGTCATACTTTGCTTAAGGTTGCGTCATCTCGCCTTTTGTATAATAGTTCTTGTTTTCGTCTTAACACGCAAACTTATTTTCCATATCTTCGTAGCATAAGACATTGGGGTTTTTATTTCATTTTTAAAGTGACATGTATATTCATATATTGTTCTATGAGAAAACTTCTGGGGCCGTTGTGTGATTATCGACTTTGCCAAAGCTCATGATATTTGGTGTAAGAGGTTTTGGATATTTAGGCTCAGGAAGAGGTGTGAAAATCGAATCGTTTGATTGATTGTATGATCTAACCTCTTATCCGGAAGTCAATCTGCAAGGAATGGAGTACAATGCTCACATTTGGTTGAACCTATTAAATTAAATTCAATACCAAGCATTAAAACTCAGATCTATGAAAACAAAGTCAGTCTTATTAGAAAAAAAAAAAAAAAAAACTCAAACTTCAATAATTTTACAGCTAGAGAAAAGTAAGGGTATGTGGTGGGCTTCAGTTTTTCTTATTTATCCAGTAGTTTGTTAAATCCATCCTTAATCATCAGACGTCTTTAACTTTTTATTAGGTGTAAGTTACTAAATTTTTTTATTGTACATATCAACAACTAGAGAAATACAAAGAATTTTTTGATATATTGAATTTTGGCCGAATGGCGCACTTCCAAAATCAAACTTGCAAAATTCGCAGAAAATTGTTAATAGACAATATATTTTTAAAGATCTAGTTAAAATTTGAAGTTCAAGCTATGGGTGCGGCCAACTTAAAAAGTCCAGTTTTGCGATAAACGCGTTTAAGATTTTAAGTTATAGAAAGTCATACCTGGTGGCTTTATGCTATACTTTGAAAAACAAGTACTCTGAGATATGTCCTGGCCATATTTTTTTGGACCATTGAAAGCAACAAAAAAAAAAAAAAAAAAAAAACCTAGAGTGATCTAATCTCTTAAATGTTGCTATGTTTTTGGCATCTTATCTAATTTAACATTATGTTGGATTTCCTTGCTTTTGACGGAGTATAAGTGGTTATTATTATACGGATTTTATCATACAGCAAATTTTAGTTGAGTTGCGCTCTTCTACTTGTCTGCTGATAGACAGTTAAGCAACTGCTTATTTTTTTTTTTTTACAAACAGTTTGCTTTTGTGATTTTGTTGCTGTAAGCGTACACAGTTCCTATTGAAATCTATAGTACGAAGACTTATATATATGAGTTATAATACTATGTCGTGTTTTCATACCATACCATGTTTTTTTAATCAATTTAGCATTAAGTTATCTACCCTGTATTACACCGGTACATACCAAACTTACTATTGAAGCTCCACATTATACTTTCTCACGCTATCCGTGGTAGCGTTAGCTGGTTTTCTGCATCTTATAGTGTTTCAGCAATAGTCTACATTGATTTCTTTTCACTAGTATAAGTAACACTCATTATAATATAATACTTGATTTGAATTTCAGCTGATATGATGAATACAACAAATACCAAATGTGATTGGACCGGCGCGGATCAATCATTGTTCCGTGCTCTCCATAAGGTTTTCTTAAAGAACTACTGCGCTATTGCACAAGCAATGCTCACAAAAACATGTCAACAAGTAAATTTGCTCGAACAACCAATAAATTAAACGTTTATTTAATCTGATTTATATTAGGTCTATGAATTCGCTCAAAAGGAAGCAGCTGATTTGACAGTTGAAGAAATGCGTCAAGATTTTACACCGCCGAGAAAAAAGAAAAAAAAACAGCGACTCTGGTCACTACACTGCCGAAAAATTCAACTCAAGAAAGATTCAACATCAAACCATGTTTATAACTACACTCCTTGCGATCATGTTGGTCCATGTGATGCTAGCTGCTCCTGTATTCAAACTCAAAATTTTTGTGAGAAGTTTTGCAACTGCAGTAGTGATTGTCAAAATCGATTCCCAGGTTGTCGTTGTAAAGCACAATGCAACACCAAACAGTGTCCATGTTATTTGGCTGTACGTGAATGCGATCCAGATCTGTGTCAGACATGTGGTGCTGACCAGTTTAATCTAACAAGGATAACATGCAAAAATGTGAGCGTCCAACGTGGGCTTCGTAAGTGTAAACAAGAATAAAACTTTGAATAAGATTGTGTTATACTACAACACATTTTATTTTCAGACAAACATCTTCTAATGGCACCATCAGATGTAGCTGGTTGGGGGATATTCCTCAAAGAAGGTGCCCAGAAGAACGAATTTATCTCAGAATATTGTGGTGAAATTATATCACAAGATGAAGCAGATCGCCGTGGCAAGGTTTATGATAAATACATGTGCAGCTTTTTGTTTAATTTGAACAATGACTTCGTAGTCGACGCTACTCGTAAGGGTAATAAAATTCGTTTCGCTAATCACTCGATCAACCCTAATTGTTACGCAAAAGTTATGATGGTTACTGGTGATCATCGCATTGGAATTTTCGCTAAACGTGCTATACAACCAGGGGAAGAGTTATTTTTCGACTATAGATACGGGCCAACGGAGCAGTTAAAATTTGTCGGCATTGAGCGAGAGATGGAAATCGTTTAACTAATAAGACTAGCACTGAAAAAGTTTTATAGTTTTTTAATCGACGTCTGTACTTTTAAAATAAATTTAAATGACTTATTATTTAAAACTAAGTTATTAATGTTACATTATGTCTGACACATTGGCGATAATTGGTTTTGGTCGAGCTTTGAAAATTAATTTTTTTGTTACGACTGCTCTTACTTTCCATTCAGTACGTTGGACGGACTTGTTTTCCAACGCTGTCGTTGTATCAAGAAGGGTCTGGTCACTAATTATACCTAGATTACCATCATCTATAGCTATAGTTTCACCGAGATTCGTACCTTCATTCGTTCTTGTTTTTTCTAATACCGCGTATGGTTTTTCGGCCTTTTGTTCTCTGCCATGGAGTATGTGGTGACCTATGATCATTATCTATAAGAAAAGGAAAGATGATAGTTAAATAACTATATTAAATAATATTGACAAGAAGAACTCAAGGTTTTTGGGGAATTCAAATTATAGCCGATTTAAAGTCCGCGTCCGCATAACCGTTTTAAAATAATGTATCTACTATGGGAAGGAGAAATTCCGAAGCAATTGAAGAGAAAACTGCATCGGTGGCAGCATGCATTTCAATCATAAAAAAAAACTTAAGGGTAAAATTAAAATTTGCTCATCAAACTCAAATAAATATAGAAGAAAAAAATTAACCGAAACCGCAAGTCTTTCTAAATTTTTCAAGTAGAATTGAAGCAACTCTAGAAGAGCAAATTTTGTGAACCTAAATGCACATCATTTATAAACGTTCTGGAAAAAGAGCTTAACACTACCTCAAATTAACTGGAAATCAATGTGCTCTGGATATACCAGTCCACGTATAGAACTCTCCTTGAACGCTAAAACTCGATAGATTGTGTGAAAAACTAAAAGTATGAAAAAAAAAAAAATTATATATATATATATAGTGGTACAGGATATAAAAAATGTAGATTCAAGCATACAAAACTAACGGAATTGGCGACATTTAAGGTGTTTCAAAAAACGTCATACTAACAAAGAATAGCATTAGTTACGTTCAATAATGTAGATTTTTTTGTAGAACTAACTTAGTCAAGCTGACCCTTGGTTCATAAACGTCAATATATCGTCAAACTTGGTCAGATTAGTTAGGCATTCCAAAAGTTAGAAGACTAGTGCGGAATAGTTTTGTGCTTTTTGAAGAGAAATGATGTAAGAAATACTGAAATAATATGTAATAAAATTAAATAACAAAAAGCAAATCTGAGATTTGATCAAATATTATTGTTTTTTTGCACTGTCATGGGAACTTTGGAATGAACCTTGCTTTTAAATGTTTGAAGGTTACAGAGAGTTGTACGGCTTAGGAACAAATCACAATATTTACTATAAGAGTATGTCTCAAAGTTGGCTTGAGGTTATTTAGATGAGCATTCATAGGGAGACGGAATGTTACTGATGATTTTTATGGTGGCGGTGCAAGTAGTGATAAAACGGTGAGACACGAGACATTAAGTCGATGTTCGAGGGTGTCCATTGTCTGAGTGATATTAGTATCACCTATGAGTTCTATCGCACGGTTTTAATTCCTATCTATCAGGTGCAGATATGTTTTGCGCGCACCCGACCAGATGTGGGCATTGTACTTCAATTTCGTGCAGATAAATGCCTTATATATTGATGTCAGATCAGAGGGGGTAAAGTATTTCTTGCATCGCTTGAGGAATCCTAGACCTTTCGCAGCATTTTTGACGACACCGAATATGTGGTCATTGACACACACCGAAAATGGAAAGTTTTTCGTTTTCGACGATGCAAGTGCTATTCATGGATAATGGCTGTGTTTAAATTTTGCTTTGACGACAGCAGACAGCATAGTGTGTTGGAAACATTAAATTCTACTCTGTTAGTGGTTCCATTATTAGTTATGCTGTTAATATCAGAATTTAATGAGACGTGAATCAGGAAACGAAAATGAAAAGCAGAGAGTACTGCCGTCAGCAAAGGAATATATTGGATTAAAAGTAGCAGACAAGAGATCGTTAATGAAAATTAAAAAGAGTCGGAGACAGAACGGAGCTCTGCAGCACACAATATCAGATTTGAAACCATCCAACACAACTTGAATTTAACGTTCCAAAAGGTAATTTCTAATCCATTGAAGAAGATAGTCATCGATCCCAAAAGCACGGAATTTCGACAAAAAAGCCTGATACCAAGCGCTGTCAAATGCCTTAGAAATATCAGCGCAGCTATCTTGCTTTTGCCAAATTGATGTACGCTTTCACTTTTCGGTGAAACCGTAGACCTGACAACCGTACTGCCGGTCATTGAGAAAATTTCGCGTTTCCAAATATTTCATAAGCTGATGGTCTATCAGCGTTTACATGATCTTGGAAAGGAGGCCGTAAGTGCAATGGGTCTGTAGGAGAAGATTCGCTTTTTAGGGGCAGGCTGGACAAATGCTGTTTTCCATTTACCCGGAAAGAGTTCTAAAGAATAGGATTAAATTGTGAATTGTGAATGTTAAGATCTTTAAGAACTCTTGTTACCACACGAGTGCCCAAGTGGATTTGTCCCACGAGCACTCAAGTTTTGGCGGAGATAAAGTACAATCTGGAAGTATTGAGCTGGCCGCAAAGTGTACAGAAAGGAGATTGGCCTTGTTCAAAAAGAGCTGACAGCTGGAATGTTATTGTAAATGAGGGATGGAGGATGTGGCAAAATGATCAAATATTTTTACTACCTTTGGTACATTGTAGTATTTTTTGCATCAGCTTTTGGTTGTATTAAAATTTCACACGCCTAAGAAAGACGTTGTAGTCATTCCTAGCTCGTTTAAACTTTTTTCGGTTTTCCTCTGTCAGATTGGCTTTAAAGAACCGAAAAAAAAAAACATTTCTCTAAACCTGACAGCCTCTTTACAGCTTGAGTCGTACCATCCCTTTTCTTTTGGTTTGATAATCTTAAACCGATGTGGGATAAAGGATCTCATTCCAAAGAGAATAGTGTCTGTCTGCGCAGTGAATGTGTTAAAAAACAAAATGCACACGAAAAGATCTTCGAATGTAATAAATTAAAAATGCTGTCGTTACAGATCCTCAACTCAAAATGCAATTCTATCATACTATGTATTTATGTTTTTTTATTCATCTTTACAAGTGTTTTTTTCGTTTTGTTTTGTCGACCGTTTACCCCGGATAGAAGGTATTCATTGTCAGTATTTGGGTCTTTTAGTTGTTTTGAGCAAATCTGGTATTTCGTAGTAGGGAAGTAAACCGATTAACCGGTACTTAGTAATTAGATTAGGATTAGATTATTGTTATTTTCTTGCTCAACGCTTGTGTCTATTAGTTTAGCAAGTAAAATCCGTTTGGACGATATCAGTGGCTACCTCATTCATTTACATAGTGCTACAGACCCACGTCTATGCTTTTGCACCATAGACGAGGACTGGGATGATAATGGTCTCATATAGGGTCTCTTAAGTTTATTCTGAAAAAGCCAATTACCTTCGTCGGTAAAGTGTAACTCCTCGTTTGATTTCTGACAAGATGCATTATCAGAGATAAGAGCGGAGCTATCTAACAACCTTAAACTAATAGTTAAACTAATAGTTATATATTGTTTGATTTCTGACAAGATGCATTATCAGAGATACGAGCGGAGCTATCTAACAACCTTAAACTAATAGTTATATTTTGTGACATTTTGACCGGTTTTTCGATATTGTGCGTCCATTCTTGTGAACAAGATATATTTGCCATTGCTCTCATTCATACAAAGATGAAACGCATCATTGATAGCTCGCTGGTTTCTGATATCAATGTCATCAACGAATGCTAGTAGTTGCAAAAAAATTTGTAAAATTGTGCCTAATCTTATCCTCGTTGACCAAAATTCTTGGTCTGATTACAAGAGACAAGCTGCTTTGGGTGATGCATAGCTTCATACCATACAAATCTGCTGGTCTGGACGATATAATACCTGCCAACCTACAAAGGTCATCAGATATTATCCCGCCTACGATAGAAAATATCATGAGGAGCTGTGTACAACTGATCCACATTCCACTGTCAGGGAGAGAAGTCAATGTAGTTTCATTCCTAAAGCTGGAAAATGCTTTCATGTTGTCCCAAAAGACCTCAGACCTATAAGTCTATCATTTTTCCGTCTGAAAATTCTAGTACGACTGATTGATACCCATATACTTGGGGAGTTTATCAGTCTTATGCTAAATAGCAGAATAATACAACTTCAAATTGGGTGGGGCTTCTGCTAAAACATGTGTCAGCAGAGGTACGCTGCAAAGCGCTATTATTTTTCCCGCTGTAGATTGGAAGTAACCCCCATAAAACTGATCTTTCTCAGATAAGCTAAATCTAAGCTTCTCCTTCCGTCTTCCAAAACACGCTCTGTCCTGGCTGAAGAAAAAAGTGATATCTGCATCTTTTCGGATAGTCAGGCCGCTATCAAGTTCCTGGACTCAGGCTCATTCAATTTTAAAATCGCCCTTGAATGGCGATCATTTTTTACGGAGACGGCAGAGTAATTCAACCTTCACCTTTGTTGGGTGCCGGGCCAAAAAAACATTCCAGACAATTTTAGAGCCGACGAACTCGCCAAAGTTGAAACCACTCTACCTATTTTATCGAAAAAGGGTAGCATAGGCATACTAATCTCTAAGGTTAATGCGATGCTAATAAAAGAACAGACCTTAGGTCTATCAACATATCTAGCGACCAAACAGGCCAAGGCTGGATCTGAGTCGGATTCTTCTAAATAGGAAACGTCTCAGCGCCATCATAGGTGTCATCACTAGACACTGCATTATATGGTAGGCAAGTATGCAAGAAGGCTTGGCGCCTTTATAAACGATTTCTGTATAAGCTGCATGGACGAGGAAGAAGAGGAGACAATCCTTCACCCACTTTGTACATGTCCAGCTCTCTCCTAGAGAAGAAAACTTTACTTAGGAACTTTCTTCTAAAATGACTTAAACGATTTAAAGAATTTAGACGTTAACAGTCTCCTACGCTTCATCATAAGCTTGGTTCCATTGGTTCTATGGGTAAGAGGATCACAGATCCACGTGGCATTACAATGGGCCAATAGCCCTAAAGGGGTTGGTCTTTCCAACAGCCACTTTTCCCTACCTACCTACCTATCATCATAGGCGTGGTCGAGTAAAACTCAGCACATCAATTGCGACATTTTTGTTGGTCTTTTTGAATCGATGGCAGAGTTTTGACGTGACATTGCAGGATATAGAAGTGGCGAAAGCTTTGGCGGTTGGATATGATTTCAGCCGTTCAACGTTAAACCTCCTCGTAATTCTCCTTTGTTGTGGCACCTGAAATATCCGTAGACTTTGGTTGACTGTAAGTAGTCACTAGTCCGGGCCTACTACGATCCGAATGTACAGGTACCTGTAAAAATTGAGGAGTGCCGTGCGTCGGTCGCAACATAATAAATTTAGTTTATGATCAAGTTTTCGAAATGATTCTTTGTTAATATTGGGGTGTGGTAATTGTGCGTTAGTTAAGTGATACTAATAAGCATAAGTGCTGCTGTAGATTTCGTGTCGCGTAGGATCTGCTTTCCGATTGATTTACAAAAGATGTCCTTAAAACTGTTTTCACCCTTTTTCGTTTTGCGTGGTTGTAAACAACGAATTTCTCCTTATTGAAAGCTATTGTTGCAATAGTTTGATTTTAGCGTAGTCGGATAGTTAACTCAACCCACAATTCCTAATTGAAAAGAAAAATCTTTATTGGTTTTCCAAATCCAAATACGTTCAAGTAGCTCATGTCAGGAATCTACCATGCCATACGTTCTCCCTCGGGTGCTTAAGTTATTTTTGACAGGACAAATTGATAGAATATAATAGTTTGCCAAGAAAGCTTTTTGACAATAAAAACAAACGTATTTTAAATTTTTTCGTAAGGAAACAGTACTTTTTTTCTTTCGATAACCTTTTTTAAAAACTATTTTAGCTAATTAGTGTATTCTTACTTTTAGAATAAATAAATAAATAAAAAATATTTAATATATATGAGATAGTGTTTTTACATAAAATTTATTATTTATAGCAGTGTAAGAAGATTAAAGTATCCAATATTTTATACTTGGTATGGACACCTTTAGCGTCTATCACTGCTCGGAATCGTTTTTTCGCTATTCCTCAAATATTGCAGATCTAAGCTCTATTCGAACTCTGGACTGGAGTATCCAATACTTTTCTGCAGATGAAAAAAAGCCCTATACTCACCATATGGACCTTGTGCTTATGGTCGTTATCTTGATAAAACTTAAATCGCGGTTTGTTATCTCCATTAAACCCAAATTTATTTGGACTGTTTATCAAATGACACTCCAAAATATTTAAATTTTTTTCGCATTCATGAAAGCCAAATCTGCAACCCTTTTGATGGAATTGCATCCCCATATCATGACTGAAAGATTACCATATTTCAGATTTTGAATAATGTTGCGATTTTCTAACGCTTTTAACGGCTGTCGCCACACTTTATTGAACCCATCATTGTAATAAAGTACAATTACGAATGCGCAAAATAGCCAAAGATAATCGCTTTATTGTTTCGTGGAAAACAATACTACATTCTTCTTTGAGTTCACTCGCAAGGATCCTAGTACAAATTTTCATTTTGTCTACTTTCCTTAGCAATCCCCATTTTGTTTAGTCCAAAATTTTACATCACTTACACTCGAAGAAGTGAAGTTTTCTTCGCGAATTAAAATATTATATTTTTTTTTTCTTGTTAAGGAAAACTTCTTAGACAACTTTTGAACACTTTTTCCGATAACGGTAAATGCAATCCGCATCTAAGAATTGGTAAAAAGGAATTTTAAAATTCTTGACAGGCACAATAGTATTTTTTTTTTGTTCTTTTTTTATTTATTATTTTTAATTAAAAAGTACCTTTTTTCTTGCAATCTGTAAGTAAATACATTATATAGCCAAAATAATTTAAAAAATATATAAACAAAAGAAAATTAGTAGTTTTTTTTACAAAGTTCAAAAAACGAAATTTTTTCATTGTCAAAACACTTTCTCGAAAACTTAGAGACCAGGAAAGAAGTCGCATAAATCCATTAAGCAATTGGAATACATCAAATCAAATTCCCTCATCCAAATCTCCATTAAATACAACTTATTTTGAATACTTACTGGTTGTCCATATTTATTGTAATATAAGTCTCCAATAAAATGATTTGACAAATCCTCTTCGTCACGAGCTTCCAGATCTCCTTGCAGTTCGATAATAGCCCACTCGGTCAAATTTTCCCCTACGTCTGGGCTACAGAATAAAAAAAATAATAATTAAAACAATTAACAGATTACATGCAGGCAGATCGAAATTATTTATGTATAGGCAGCATATGGATAAGAAAAAAAGCAAACGTAAATTAAGACAAAAATTATATAATTTTTTAATGAATTTATTATCATAAGAACTGATTAAGGTTTAACCACGAAATTTTTTAAATAATGGATGAACGTTTCCAGGATTCTTGCGCTTATATTCATAGTAAACAGCATCATCGCCACCTGACATAGATCCCAAGCCACCAGTTCTCTTAAAACTGCCTGTACGATAACCCGGTTCTCCTGGAACTTTTTCATCTTCACAGTCCATATCGGAAGCGGATAAAACTTGCTGTAACAATTGGGCTTGCTCTTCGCGAGTACTATACATTAAATCTGGTTCACTATCCATACCGCTAAGATGTGTAATCACTTTGTAACTGTAGCCCTGATTTACCAAAAAACGTTGACGCTTACGTGAGTAGCTCATTTCCATTGTGTCCTGTGATACTAGAGTGTAAAAAAAAGCATTATACTCTTCAGCAATCGCACCCTTTTTTGCACGTAGAATACGACCTAATCGTTGCGCTTCTTGACGCCGGGATCCACCGTGTGACGAAATTTGTATTAGAACATTAGCTTCGGGCAAATCAAAACTAGTATCAGCTACTTTAGATACGAAAATCGTATTTACTTTCGGATTAAATTTAAAGTTTTGCAGAATCTGAATTCGTTCATTTTGGGATGTGGGACCATAGATGAATGGTTTGTTCATCTTGATGGCGTAATGTTTGAGCGCAAACACATTGTCACTGAAGACAATGGTTTTATCTCCTCGCTTTTCGTGATATCGTATCAAAAATTGACAGCTACGGAATTTCGATGGATTCATTACATAAAGGAGCATTTTTTTCGAAGTTTTGGCTGTTAAATATTCGCGGTAGAATTCCGGCGACATTGGGCACCAAACCTCAGCACATTGTACACGAGCGATATAACCTCGTTTTTGTAATTCCAACCAATTTGCCTCATAAAGCTTGGGACCGATGAGAAAATTTAAATCAGCAATTTTATCATCCTCACGAAGAAGTGTAGCTGTGAGACCTAGTTTACAATGGCTCTGAACAATAGTAAGCACTCTTCGGAACATTTTTGCTGGTATTGTGTGCACTTCGTCAAGGACCATTATACCCCATTCCTGCTCCTGAAGCCATCTCATAGTCTGTTCAGCTTCCCAAGAGCGCTTTTGAGTATGAGTAATCATGGAATAAGTGGTTACTAATATACCACAACCCATTGGTTTGTCTTTTGCCTCAGAAGTGAAACGACAAATCATGCTATCATCAGCTGTCGACCACATTTTGAACTGCTGCTTCCACTGTTCAACAGAAACACCGCTATTACAAAGTACTAAAGCTCTTTTGCGTACAGTACAACATGCTGTAACACCGACTAAAGATTTACCTAGAATTAAGAAGTTAATTTTTCTTAAATATATGACTCTATCGAAAAACTTACCAGCGCCACAAGGTAAAACTATAACCCCAGACCGTGCTCTGCCGTTGCCAAACATTTTACGCAGACTTTTCTCTTGGTAGGGACGCAATACAGCTGCAGGTTTGAGATCAATATTTATATCTGGATTGTTGGTGTCGTTGCGAAAATCGTATTCAGCCAGGAGTGGGTGTTCGATTTCAATGCAACGCTTTTGAATAACTTCTATTTTCTCCTGGTTCACCTCAAACGACACTGTTTTCAAATTAATTTCATCCTCATCCTCCTCGATGTCGATCTTATCGTAAAAATTTGTTATATCATCTGGAACTGCTGTTGCGGCTGCTTCGGGATCTGCTGATGCACCAGTCGTTGCAGCACTAGTCCCAGTTGCCGCTGTTTTTGAACCAAAGGCGGTGATTCCTTTAGTGTCTGTTTGACCAGTGATAAATCCATCGCCTTCGTCCTCATCTCGCTTTAAACGACATGTCTGAATAATTGGATCTTTAAGAAGTTTCTGCAAGACTTCCGGGTGAGGGCTCTCAATAAAATATCTTTAGAAGTCAGGGTTATTTATTAGAAAGGATTAAACCTATATATATATATAGGGTTTTCTAATAACGACTTGACAACTTTTTTTTTAAACAAAAGGCAAACCATTTGAGATGTTTCAAAAACTTTATTATTGGCTTGAAGTAAAATCAAAACATTTATGAATGGAACTCGACTTCGTTCATATGGCCACCGCGGGCACGTTTGCAGCGGTCGATTCGTTGGACCCAATTCTCAACGATTCAGTCACACATTCCAGCCGAAACGGCCGCTATTTCGCGTTCAATGTTGGCTCTGAGCTCTTCCAACATCTTCGGCGTGTTGGCATAAACCAATAACTTAACGTAGCTTCACAGAAAATAGTCAAGCGGCGATAAATCGCACGAACGAGGCGGCCAATTGACTGGTCCATGTCTTAAGATAAAACGCTCACCATACTCTTCAATAAATCGATTGTATCGTGTGTGTGGCTTGTGGCACCATCCTGTTTAAACCACATGTCGTCCAAGTCCATATCTTCCAATTCGGGCCAAAAATAATCGGTGATCATGGCGCGATAACGCTGACCATTCACAGTAACGTGACGATCGTTATCGTCGACGAAAAAATATGGCTCAATAACGTCGCCGGCATGCAAACCGCACTAAACAGTTATTTTTTGTGGATGAAGTTTTGATTCATGAAGCACATGTGGGTTTTCACCCGACCAATAACGCATATTTTGCTTACTGACGAACCCATTGAGCCAAAAATGAGCTTCGTCACTGAAGATGATTTTGCGATGAAATTATCTTGACGCCTCTTCTCCAGAACCCAATCGGAGAACGTAGCTCGTTAGTGTACTTTACCATGATGAAAATGTTGAGTTTGCTGAATAAATTGACAGTGACAGTTTGATGATTAGTGAAAGAGTGCGTTCACAAATTAAATTCAAAGTTGTCAAGTCCCTATTGGAAAACCCCATATATATACATACATATATATATATATATAACACTCACTTATTGTGTTTCAACACGAGTTTTACCTTTCCGTATGACAGGGTGCAGAGACGTATAAATTCAACAATGCCCTCAGGAATACTTGTCTTACTAAGACGGCGTAAATACTCTACAATATCATGTGTTTGCAGACCAACAGACACTGCTGCATATAGACTATAAGCCGTCAGTTTATATTCGTGAATATGTTCTGGACGACATACAGGTTCGGATATAGCAATTAGGAAATCATGAGCGTGCTTGTAGACCGGAGAAAAAGATTCGAGAAAAATATGACCGTTGGGAGCAACCCATAGTGGGCGGTTGTGGTGATCTGTTTTAAGTTCCATTTGTTCTCTGTAATCTTTAGCTCCATATTCATCCTCTAGAATGTCATCATCATTTTTTTCTGCATTTTTTGATGCAGCCACAGGAATTCCATCAGTTTCATTACCAACATCTCCCACATCGATCTCCTCCACAATTTGAGTGTAAGCTTCATCTTCTTGTCGACGTTTTTTCCCTAAAAGTTAATAATTAGTAATTACTGTGATGATATTTTTCACAAAATAATTCTACCGAATTTATCTCCGCCAGATTTTTCCTTTTTTGATTTTTTTGGTGGCCCCATTTCGTTTGCCTTTTTTTTTTTAACTAACTATTTAATACTTGTACACAAGATATTTCTAAAATTAATTGACCAACCACTCTACACGCGAAAAAATGCGACTGACGATGAAAGGGTAGAAAGAAATCCACAGTTAACAAATGTCAAACATACAATAAAAAATTCTCTGTATTCATACTTTACTGGCTATAGACTTCAAAAATAAATATTAAATAAGCAAATTGACTGATACTTACACTTTTACGAAAATCGGCATTGTTTTAGTGGTAAATATACTAAATTAAATAAATAATATTTCCAAGCACTATGTATTAAAAAACTAAAGAATTGGCGACAATATAACTAATTTGTAGAAATTAGTGATGCCTGTAGAGTAAAGCTATTAAGGGTTTATACACATGCATTAGGTATGTTTGCGAAAAGCTACAATATTAACAACAACCGAAAAAGAAATTATTAATGCGTTCGTATTAGAATACGAATTAGAATTTGATCAAGTATTCCATGAACTATTAAAAAAAAAAATGTTCGTATTTGAACTTTGCCGTGTTTCTATTGTTTATTTGTATTATGTCTCTCTATACCTACAGTGACTCCAAAATCTATCCGTTCACCCACCCATGTCAAGGAACAAATTGTTGTAGATAAAAAAACTTAAAGGGTCCCAAAACTCATATATCCATATATTTATTTTCCATAAAATATTGAGCAAAAAAAAAAAAACAAAAAAACACAAACTTGATATCACATTATTTAACAAAATGAATTCAAAAGTATTCATAAACCAATTTAAGACCCCAAAAAGTATTCACTCAGCTGAGTGTTATTGATTTTTATCTTGAATTAGTGTGATTTTTACCGAAAAAAAGCAAGAAATGCTTTCAATTCTTTAACGATTGCAGTAAACATAAACAATCAGCTGATATAGTTTCAGTATTTGCGCCGGTATCGATTTTGATTAAAAATAGGTCGAAAAGCGAAAGAAACATCCGTAGAAGTTCGAGAAAATATAATAGTATGCGTGAATCCGGCAAGTCGATCAGATCTATCGGAAAAGCTGTTAAACAGTCATATTCTCCGGTGTAAACAACTTGTCCAGTGCTCCGCAATCAGGTCGCCCATGTATCTTAGCGAACAGAGAAAAGCGTGTTATTGTTAAAAATGTAAAGCAGAACCCAAAAATAAGTGCCACCCAAATTCACACTGAAATTCAAAATGAATTTGGAGTTCAAGTATGCGTTAACATTGTTTGAAATGTGCTGTATGATGCTGGGTATCATGGTAGAGTTACAAGAAAGCAACCCTTCATTGGTAACACCAACAAGAAAAAGAGGTTTTTTTGGGCAAAGCAGTACAAAAATGAATCAAAAGAATTTTGGAACAAGTTTATATTTATAGATGAAAGTAAATATAATATTTGTGGTTCAGATGGTCAGTGGAGGAAATAAATACCGAAATGGAGGAAGAGCACCTTAAACCGAACTTTAAGCATGGCGGGGGCTCTGTGTGTTTGAGGTTGTATGAGTGCCAAAGGTGTTGGTAACTTGCACTTTATCGATGGTATAATGGACCATAAGTCATATATTAACATCTTTAACACATATCTCCAATCTATATTGCAAACAAAATGGGTCTTAATACCGACTATATTTTTAGCCAGGATAATGATCCCAAACATACAGCCTGGAACACTAAAATGTGGCTGCTTCATAATACTCCAAAATGGATTGAAACACCACCACAATCGCCAGATATCTATCCTATTGAAAATATATGGAATATTTTGGAACAAAATATAGGGTTTTCCAATAGGGACTTGACAACTTTGAATTTAATTTGTGAACGCACTCTTTCACTAATCATCAAACTGTCACTGTCAATTTATTCAGTAAACTCAACATTTTCATCATGGTAAAGTACACTAACGAGCAACGTCTGCAAATTATAAAAATTTTCTACAGATATTCGGAGTCGCAAAATCATCTTCAGTGATGATTGGCTCAATGGGCTCGTCAATAAGCAAAATATGCGTTATTGGTCGGGTGAAAACCCACATGTGCTTCATAAATCACCACTTCACCAAAATAACTGTTTGGCGCAGTTTGCATGCCGGCGGCGTTATTGGGCCATATTTTTTCGACGACTATAACGATCGTCACGTTACTGTGAATGGTCAGCGTTATCGCGCCATGATCACCGATTATTTTTGGCTCGAATTGGAAGATATGGATTTGGTCGACATGTGGTTTCAACAGGATGGTGCCACAAGCCACACAGCACACGCTACAATCGATTTATTGAAGAGTAAGTATAGTGAGCGTGTTATCTCAAGACATGGGCCAGTCGATTGGCAGCCTCGTTCGTGCGATTTAACACCGCTTGACTATTTTCTGTGGGGTGCTTGACGTTAAGTCATTGTTTTATGCCAACGCGCTGACGACATTGGTAGAGCTCAGAGCCAAAATTGAACGCGAAATAGCGGCTGTTTCAGCCGAAATGTGTGGCCGAGTCGTTGAAAATTGGGTCCAACGAATCGACCGCTGCAAACGTGTCCGCGGTGGCCATATGAACGAAGTCGAGTTCTATTCATAAATGTTTTGATTGTACTGTAAGCCAATAATAAAGTTTTTGAAATATCTCAAATGGTTTGCTTTTATTTAAAAAAAAGTTGTCAAGTCGTTATTAGAAAACCCTATATAAAAAAAAACATGAGATACGCAATAAAGCTGATTTAAAAGCCGCTTTGACGACGGAATGGAACCTAATAACATCTGCCGTTACTTAAAAACTAGTCGATACTATTCCGAATTTTTGAAGATTAAAAACAAAAAAGATGAATTTGTAATCTAAAGGTGAACTTTGATAATTGCCGATTTCGAGTTCAAATTGCTTTGGAAGAAGGAATATGGCATATATCGTTTTTTTCACGCATTTTAGTATTTCGCTGCGATAATTTCGCAATTTATTATTTCTCATTTTACCAAATATTAAGGCTTGCAATTATTTGACCTTAAGATATTCTGCATTCATTATTTAGCAATTATAATTTAGCTTTTTGATATGTTAGTGCTTTCTTGATAAAATTTTAACATATTTAGTTTAACTTACTATCACTTTGTATTGTCTATGGTTACCTTATTACCTATGAAATGAGAGAAAAACAGTCAATTACGTCTGTTATCCTTATCCCAAACAAGAAAACAATTGTCAGAGAGGCGCCTATGTCTTACAGGTATCTACGTGTGAACAATTGACTAAGTAAAAAACTGCGAATTAAAGATGAGCTATGGAGACAAAAAAAGAAAACCACTTGATTGAAGCGCTAAACATAGATTTATAATAAAAGAAATGCGACGAATGGAATCACAAATTGCCGCTGACAATATACATATACTTGTACTTTTAATTTCAACTGTACTTTTACTTGTACTTTAAGTTGAATGCAATCTCAAATCTAATTTCTTCGATTCAAGAGAGTGGCAGCCGCACGACGAGAGAATCAAATGGAAGGAACATTCTTCACGCAACGGAAGGTCAACTTAACCATGCACCTAAGTGTATGACATGCCAGGATCAGCATATACTTTTTAATTGCAAAAGTTTTCTCGATTGTGCTGTGGCAGATAGATGGACCGAGGTCAAACGTGGACGATTGTGTTTTACCTGTTTAGAGGAAGGGCATTCCATTCGTAACTGTAGCCGTGGAAAACAATGCGGTATCAACGGGTGTAAAGTAAATCACCATAGGCTGTTGCATGAAAAGTGTCACCGTCGACAAGCCACTAGAGCCACGGATAGATCAACGAGAGGCTAATGCTACAGGCGAAATTCTCAGCTGTGTACTTAGCACAACTGCACTATCCAAGCTGTTGTTTCTTATGAGGGCATTGCACAGCTGCCGCTTGAGTTCTTGAAACTCTTTTCACAATTTACAGACCACCTGAACTGTCGGCCTTTTTCCGTTAGTTAATGTAGGCAATACCGGTAAAATTCTTTACGAAACTTCTGTAGTACGTGGCAAGTTCCAAGAAGCTTTTCAGTTGGTGTTTATCTTTGGAGGCAGGCCAATTTTTAACGGTTTCGATTTTGTCAGGATCCGTCCTTACTCCTTCCGCTGATATAATGTGACCCAGATATTTCTTTTCCGGATGGATCAAGGTTTCAGCTTCAAATGAGCACTTCGCAGCTTTTAGGTTTTATCGATGCTCCTCGAACGTCCATTTCACCCCCGAAAGTGTATCCAAAGTGTCATCGATTCTCGGAAGTGGGTAGCTGTCCTTTTAAGTTACATCGTTGAGACGTCGGTAGTCTACACAAAACGTCAACGTGGTGTTGAACAAGTTGCGTACGTCCATATTCTCCGTTTTGTGTAGGAAATATATCAGCGTACTCTCCGATCAGTTTTTCTGACAGAATTCGCTGCTCTTGATCCAGTTTACAGAGGCTGAGAATTTTTTTCTTGATTTTTAGGCTCTGAACTATTGCAACCGGTGTTGAACGATTTACTTCTGTTGTGGTCGATATGGCCTCAGTAGGCACACCTTTTCCCACTATTTCCTCTTTTCACCTTTACACTGAATGTCTTTGGATTTCGAATACTCATAGGGACCATGTTGTTCCTTAGTTCCACTAAGGTCTTTTCCGACATGAAATTTCTTATTTATTGGCTCCATCAAATAGAACAGAATAGGCTACCAGGACCAGCTTCTACTTTTGCCCAAACAATTGCTTCCGACGAAAGCTCTAAAATCTCATTTCCGCAGATAACGACTTTTAAGACTGAAGTATTGGCGTTTCTGTATATCATTGGTATCTCCATGTTTCCGTATTTAAGGGTTTATGCTCCAAAGTCCACAACTAGTCCATGTAATAATACATTCGTCGTATATGTCAGCCACCAGAAAAACTTGAGAGAAGGCTATTCCGGCCAGGTGTAACTGCTAGTGTTATGCAACCACGATTTTTGCACCAGATCCCTCCTAATGATTGAGGCCGTGGCAGCGGTCTACTAGATGGCTTTCATTGCATCGTCTTGCTAGCGTGACCCCTAGCGGTGGGATATGACAAATTTGCCAGTCTACTCACGTCTGCTTTGAGCTGTTGCAGTGTTTATCCTCGTTGCTGCATTCGGTTTTGCAATTGGACCTTATAAGCGTCCTGCATCTTTATGTCAATAGCAAATATTCAATAATAGTTTTCATAGACAAATTTTAGCAGTATGCTATAACTCCGTTTTTAAAAGACAAAAATAGTGTGATATCTATTTGAATGCTAGCAGCGTCATCTATGTTTCCATAGGAGAAGATTTAGATAGCAGAAGCATCAACCATTAGTGAGTGGAGAGTAGTGTCGGATTTCTAGCAAATTGGAAAGAGTATGAAATGCTGGATGGCGCATAAAATATAAATATCAGTTTCCCCAAGGTATGCAAATCATCAGTTGAAATTAAAGTACGAATTAAGATATCGATTAAGTGGTTTAAGTAAAAGATAAATAAATGTATAAAGGTTAAGATAAGCGATTAAATTGTGAATTCTAATTGGATCGAATAAAATGATTTTATTGAAAGTAATAAGTTTTATAATTTGTACTAACGCAAACATTTTACATTAGTGTCGGTCAACGGCCTCGCCGCACTGAAAGCATCGGTTCCCACTAAAGCTAGTGAACTTGAACTAGAAATCAAGCAGTGTTGGGCGCGGTAAGTACGTAGGCGTTGTTGACAAAACGCGCCACATGGGCATAGTACCCCGGTGTTAAATCCCGGAACCTACAAATTAATTTTTATCGTTCGATTGATAATGATAATAATAATAATAATACATTAGTGTCAATGGTGGGTTAGGACTTATTGTGTGTAAAAACAAAATAAAATAAAAAAAGTCTTTTGTTTTTTGGAAAGCTATAATGGGTCAAAAATTATTGTAGCTCAGCTGACCCTCGTCCAACTCAAATCCGAGTTGAACAAGAAAAACCTCAGCGTCAGTGGAGAAAAAAGTCACTTGGTGCTCCGACTTCAGCTTTGAGCAACGAGGGACATGATCCGGATACATACTCCTTCGACGTTGACGAGGAAGAACAGATAAACACCGGAAATGACATGGTTGCGATGATGCCACTCCCCTTGTCGAAAATGGACGAGCAGAACAAAAATCGAACAAAAGCTGGACGAACAGAAGAAAAATCAAGTCGAACAAAGAACAGTCTCGAACAAAAGCTGCACGAACAGAAAAACAATTGAACAGAAACTCGTTGAACAAAAGAAAAATCTGGAAGATCAAAAGAACATTCTACAGTACAAGTTCGATGAAATTAATGAAAAAATTTGAAAGAATAGAGAAGAATGTTAAACGAATAGACAGCAAAACTGAGCAACTGGCAAAAGAGCTCGACACAATGCGAAAACAGAAACTTCGAAAACTTTATTTAAGCAGTCTAAGGAGAAAAGAATTGAAGCCTCCTTCATTCGATGGCCAGACCTCATGGTTTACTTATAGAAAAAAATTTGAAATATCTGCCAGTGCGAACGACTGGGAGAATGAGGAGAAATTCTTTGCCCTTACAATGACCTTGCACGGTCCAGCAGCATAATTGTTGCAAACGATAGACATCCAAAAGCATTAAGATTATGTGGCTTTAGTACAGGCTATCGAGGCTTACAAGGTCCAATTGCAAAGCCGAATGTAGCAACAAGGAGAAACACTGCAGCAGCTCCAAGCAAAAAAAATATCGACGAAATGACAAAGGACGCATTCATTAGAGGAATTGTGGATTCGAAACAGTTGTAAGGAACCGGTGAGACCAAAAGGCTGCCCTCACTGTGGTAATAAGCAAATATAGGAAGAAACGGGCAGAAACGCCTATTAAGAAGCTGGTCAATCTTCCCTAAGCCATCAGTCGGAAAATGCTTAGGCACCAACTTCATGGGGCAGAAGTTTTGGAAGGGATTGGTTTCAGAAATCGTAGCAGCAGTTACAGCTTGAGAATAGCTACGGGAGAAACAGCTAAGGTGTATGGTGGTGGCCGGAATTGCCTTCTCACGTTTTTCTGGTGGCAGACATACACGATGATCACATAATTTGAACAGGCTTTATGAGAGAACATGGACTAGTTGTGGACTTTGGGGCACAAATTCTGAAATACGGAAACATGGGGATATCAATGATAAACGGAAACGCCAATACTTCAGTCTTAAAAGTCGTTATTTACAGAACTCAGATTCTAGAGCCTTCGTCGGAAGCATTTATTTGGGCAAAAGCGGAAGCTGGTCCTGGTAGCCACCGATTCTACTTGATGGAACCAATAAATGGTTTGTATAGTTCGTGGGAAAGACCTTAGTGGAATCAAAGAATAACATGGTCCCTGTAAGGATTATAAATTTAAAAACGTTCAGTGTTATGGTGAAAAAGGGGGAAATAGTATGAAAATGTGTACTTATTGAGGTCATATCGACCAACACGGAAACAAATCGTATAACACCGGTCGCAATAGTTCAAAGAATAAAAATGAAGAACAAAATTCTCAGTCTGTGTAATCTGGAAGTAGCGAAACCTAGAGATGCTGATATATAAGAATACGCTGATATATTTGTTGCACAAGACGGAGAATATGGACGTACATGGACACTGGAGACGCCTGACCAATCCGTCAGCCTGCAAAGCGTCTTCCATTGGCAAAGCTAACAGAAGTTGCAGAAATGGTGTCGAAGATGAAAATTGAAGGATTGATTGAAGAATCACTGAGTCCGTGGGCATCTCCGGTGGTCTTCGTGAAGAAGGAAGACGGCAGCACGAGGTTTTGTGTAGACTACGGATACACTTTCTGGAGCGAAATCGTTTTTAACGTTTGACTTGAAGAGCGGATACTGGCAGGTAGAAAAAAACTTCAGCAATGAAGGTGAATCAGATAATGACAAACTTAACTTCAAAGGCAATTTGTTTTGAAACTTGCATATAAGCTTGGTTTTTTTTAAAAAAAAAAAACCAGAGATCCAAAAACGTTTTCGCGATGAGATTGGGCTTGACGTGGATAGACAAGGATTATGATTATGATTTTTTAACTGGGGTTAATAGAGAGGTAAAAGCGACGTTTGAAGTAATACTTAATATATTGAATTGCAAGAAAAAGGGTAACACTGTCAAGTTGTTTTAATTATTATTTATTTACTTCAGTTAGAGTTACAAATGGTTGTTATAAATTTTATATTGCATTTAGCAATTGAGCTTTACATTGATTACTTTAAGTTATAATATTGAGCATTAATTTTACGAATGAAAAATATATGAATGGTTTTACGTTATAAAATAATTGGTAATAAAATATTGCTTAAGATGTTTTTTGCATTTTCTGAAAATAGCTAAGTTGTTGTTTGCCGTATTTGTTGTTAAATCTAGTAGAGTTCACAAAACCTTGCAACCGCCTTCTAGTGTTAAGGGTATGAGGTATTGGTTTCTAAAATGCTGGAAGTATGTCAAGAAAACAGAAGAATTATTAAAGCACAAATATCAAAAAAAAATCATTTACGCTAACTCTACATAAAATTTTGACTCATAGTCGAAATATAATCGAATATCAATCGTTACCACTCTGAGAACTCTTAACAGAAGCCCAGGAATCCAAAAATAAAAACTACAAGAAGTGTACATATCAAAATTCGTGCAAGGTTTGAAGGCTGCGGCAGAATGAAGACCTTTTAAACATGCTTGTGGCCTTATCGGATCCACTCATTTCCTTGCTAAGGTATCTCAGAACCGTAAAATATCTCAAAGAACAATACTCTCCAGAAATCATAAGTTTATTAGACAATACCCCGGATCTTAACAAAAGTTTCCAAAAAATTTAATTTCTCTTTCTGTTTATTTCAATTGTTGGTCCGTTTACTTTTTTCTCCACTGTTTGACTTTATTTGAATCACTGAAATTTTGTATTATGTACTTTGGGGTGCTACAAAATATCAATATCAAATTATTAGTCTATATAATTTTACAATCAAATCCAATTTCATTAAATTTTTCATATTTAAATTCACATAAATAAATTTTATTGTAACTCATTAATTCTTAAATATAAACTACACCTTGATTTGATATTAATTTTAATTAAAATTATAGAAAATTATTATTCTTATAAAATATTCTAATAACAACGGTATATAAATTGATTAACAAATTTATTGATACTCTATTGATACACCAAAAAGAACATTTACAAAATGGTCCGCTTAATTTAATTCACCACTGTTTTGCTCGGATTAGCTCTGTCTAAAGCCATGCTTTTATTACGTCAATCATGAACTTTTGTATATTTCTAAATTCTATTTCAGCAGAAGAATTTCAAACACCCTGTAAAATTTTCTTCTCAAAATTCACTAATTTCATAATGATATCTTTATTCGTGGCTGCGATGCCGAGACATGCAAGTCTTTGTAACCGCTGCAGATTTTGTATTGAAGTTTTCTCTTTTATTTTGTTTCATCAAACTATTGATGAGTAAGTAATGATAGGGCGTATCATCATAGTAGGAATATATCTAATGGTTGACCTTTTGAGTTAATTCCCAGGCCGTACCATACATACGACAGCAAACTCACATGACTTAAATCGCTTTGGTAATTTTATTATTAATATGTGAATTCCAATTTAATTTTTTATCGTGAACAATTCCAAGATATCTTCGTCTTCGTTGGAGTACATAATTTATGTACATTTAAGTGAAATCTGGTCAATGCTCAGATTTATTTTACGAGTGAAGAGAACAAGCATAGCTTTACATTAATTGAGAAATTTTCTTCAACACTCTAGTCGTTTACTATCTTTAGAGCAGTCTGCATTGTATAACAATAATCTTTAGGGTGTATACCCTTCACTAATATGAATAAGTTTTCCAAATAAAATATTGTTTGATATCCCAGATTACTAAGTTTAACTAGTAGGACATCAATGACCAGTGACCACAAGAACTGTGAAAGAACACCTCCTTATGGACAACTTTTTACGGTTGAGTCAGGAATTATTATCTGACCGAAACATGTGGAGATTTTCCGGCTTATGAACATGGTTCTAACGATTAATGGGATGACCAATGCCCTTTTTGGACATGGCATCATTATCCGGTATTATCTGTACCTTCAATATCTAGGAAGGCTCATTTTGCTATCTCCTTTTGTCCGTAAGCTTTTTTAACCTGTGTTCTTTCCTGCGGATCTTTCTTTAATCTATGCATATTGATGAGGATGCAGATATGAGTTTCTGTTAAGAAGGACTCTGATGTGTAAATCGATGGTTTTCAGAAAACAATGATGTAAGACTTATGGGTCGATAAGATTTATTTAGTTCACTACGTTTATCTGGTTTGAGGAGAATAACTACGTTAACCTCTCTCTAGGCTTGTGGTATGTGTCCGCATTTAAAGCTATACCTAAAAAAGTCGGTTTGAATGGTTTAAATGAGTTAATGGCCCATTCAACTTTGTCCGTGCTGAACATATTTGCAGGTAGACTGTTAATTTTGTTGTTGTATGGAAACTTGTGGCTTCAGAATTGACACATTGCGTGTTAGCGTTGGCATCGCATCCTACAACATCCTATGGTACACATAACTCCGATAGCATACTGATTCACACAAAGTATCTACGTCTGAATCGCTCAGAAAAGGCACATTGCTTTTCGCTCTAGTTCGCAAACTAGAGACTATGCACCCTCTTAGCCATGCAAGTCTCGGTGCTGTTCCACCTTAGAGTTCGAGTTTTTTTAAAAAGAGGTTTGCCCCGCCTCGTCGCTCATTTTTTCTAGTGTGCATGGAGTATACATAGTTTGCAATATCAGAGGGAATTCATTAGCCGTGAAATAACCACCGTTGACCACCGTTGACAACCGTTGAGGTAATGAGGCACTCTACAAACCCACAAGTGACCACCGGACAGGTGGTGTATTACTATTTTGAGATTGGGATGAGAAATATTCTTTTTTGCTCACCTATGGAATTATTTGGGAATGTCCCAACCAATTAAAAAAAAAAAAAAAAAAAAAAACAATGCTTGTTGATTTTTTTAAGGTTTCGTCGTCTACGATATCCTTAGAGATGTTACTACATTTCACAAATTTGAATAGGTTACTATCAGGGAATATATCGATTATTTTTTGTTGTATTTCATTATGTTCTTCATCAGATAGAAATAAATGCCTATTTTATCTTTCTTTAAATATTTTCTTAAAATTACGTTAAAATTTTTTTCAAATATGTCGATATGAATACTATTATTTTTAAAAGTTTTTTCAAACTCCCGTTCTTTACGCTGTAAGAATAATATTAATATAAAATATGGGACTCTCTATTTAATTTCTGATAGTGAATAATTTGAAAATCTACGGATGTATTAACTTCTTGGCTTTCTTCAAGATTATTTAAATATTGAAGCTTTTCGTCCGATACCTCTTTAAAAACTTCATAGTGTTCAAGTTTGTAACACTTTCTGAAAACAATGAGTTAGTTTCTAAGTTTAAATCAATTTAATCTTGTTTAGTATCATCATCTGTTTTGATGAAAGCGTTCTTTATTTTAAACATTATACGACTTAAAGTCAGCAATAACATTTTCTTTGGCCGTAATATAATCGATCTTTATGTCGTATACTCCTTTTTGTAAAAGCAATCTCTGGAATCTAGCGTTTATATCTTTTCCAGTATATTTGGAGTGAAGCTATTTGATTTAATGATGGTGTTAATGTTAGCACGAGCGTCCCTTACCTGTCGTGGGGGGTCTCACGGAATAAAAGTTCTGACGTTGATTGTTCTAATTTGAATGAGACTTTATATTACAAACGCTCTATTTATGTACAAATTATTTATTAAAAAATCTTAACTACACTACACTACACCTACACCATGCGTATCCTATTCTTACAAAATAAAAAGGAATATTGTAAAATATTTGTATGGGTTCAATTAATAGAACTTTCAATACATATAATCACTTTATTGTAATACAGTTACAATTTACAATTCAATCGCTTTTCTCAACCCCTATTATTTTTGTTTATCTTATATATGAAACGCTTTGTCACTATTATTTACATTGCAAATTCCAAGTTAGAACTGAAATTTCTATGGAAATGTTAATCGGCTTCTACAACGTTATGAAATCAACAGTTAATTTTTCCTTGTTGATGAGATGGTCCGAGACTTCTGATTCCAAAAGAAACGTAATTTCGTTTTCAGATTTGGATTGATAATCTTTTATCCCAGCCATAAATGCAAAACTGGTTGTCGATGTGATTTCTTTTTCTGTCAAATTGTGATTTGATCCTATGGTTTGTGCATTTTCTGGCTCTCAGTATTTTTGTATTGTACTTGAACTTCTCTTTTAAAAAAGAAGCAATCATACTTTAAGTGGCCCTTTCTTTTATTTTAGCACTTGTATCACGACTTTTAAATTTTAATTTCACTTCATGGTCTGAGAGTTTTGTTATTACAAAGATCAGGGTTAAAAGATAAATGAATGGCGTGACTTTTCCGTTTGTAAATGTAAGAAACGCATTGGATAAATATTCCACAATTACACTTTTTGCAACTCATTTGGTTTTTTGCAGTCATTTGTCATATCTGGGCTACATCGTCAATAACTTGGATCACATCAAGTTCAGTAAACAAAGCTTGTACTCTTAATTTGCACACACTATTTTTTACCATCAAAAAGTAAATAAAGTGATAACAAAAGCATAATAAGGATAACAAAGGGAAACAAATATCAATAAAGTCCGGACAAGGTCGCATCTCTAATGTTATATACTATAGCTGAGTTTGGTTTTTTGTTGTTAGTTTTTCTTTCTACAAAACATAAAAAAAGATATAATAAAAAAGATTTAACAAGTTGGCTGCCAGGGTATCACTGGTGATCACAGCAAAAGTCATTCCCCAGAAGCCAGTGCATCACCGGTGATACACTTATAGACCTCTAGATTTTTTGTTCTACCACAAAAGCGAAAAGAAATAAAATAAATTTATAAACTTATTTCAAAGTAAACATATTTTACTGCATAAAAAAAGAAACACTGTACTCCCTACTCTTAAAATAAAAATAACAAAAAATAATGAAGATCAATAAAAAAAATCTGTCCTAATGAGCCTTAATGGATGTCTTGAAAATGATTAAGACATAGAAATGGATTGTGAGGACATTCCGAACAATATGTATCTACAAGCTTTGCCTTCTTCCTCGCAACTTCTCTCGACGTTAACACGGCATAGCATTTTTCACATCGTTCTCCTTCGCCTTCCATCTTTTGTGAGTTTCATTGATGTTGTTGAAATATGTGTCGCTTCTGTAAGCCTTCGGGCGATAAATAAATCATCTTGACCACTTAAATACAGAGTTATGTTTTGACAAAAGTCAGCTATTTTCATTTTCGGATTTTTTTGGTTATACAGTATATAAGCATTTATAAGCACCGTATTTAAAAGTAAATCAAAAGTAACTTTGTGGAACCAACGTATAGTTGGTTGATATGGAGAGAACTAAAGTAACTTGCTAATTGATCAACTAAGCCTGTACCTGGATTTAAAAAAACAAAAAAATTAAAAAAATCGTTTACAACAAATAACAAAACTTATGTAACTTGTGTACCTACCTTGTTTGCATTTATTGTATTCCAAGATTATGTCAGGTTTGAGAATATCCTCACCATTCTTGTTCTTTTTTCCTGAGGGCACAAGTGCACTAGTATTTGTTGTGGATAAAAATTGCACTTCTATTTTATCTCTCCAGTGTCCAACTACTATATCAGACTTTTCAAAAGTAATACATTCTCCTTTTTTCAACTTTTGAGTTGATTTAGGCAAGCCTATTCCTTCGTATTGTTCTCTGCAGATGCGTTTTTTTATTTAGACAAACATTAGCCAATTCCATAGACGTATAAAAATTGTCGACTCTTAGAGTTCGGTTTTCTTCAAAGTAGCCTTCCATTAGGTGTATGCAAACATTGGTTGAAAGAGATAGACCTGTTGTTTTATCTGACTTTAGAGCGTATAATTTCAAATTATAAATATAGCCATCAGTATCCGCCAGTTTGAACACTTAAACACCGTACTCATTTGCTTTCCCTGGAAGATATTGTCGAAATCCTGAGCGACCACGGAAAGGGATCATGGTCTCATCAATCACCAAGTTCTTGCCTGCTAGCCTGTGTTTCTTAAAGTTTATAATTACTTCGTGCACAATTTTGTCAACTTTAAAAGTTTTAGATGTTGTTTCAAATTCTTGGTCGTTATTTTCGAAGTGTATGAACCTCAACAAAATCTGGAACTGGTTGCGTGACATAATGATACCCATGTACATCACTATGGCTAAAAACTCCATAATCTCCTTACGATCAGTATCTTTCCACTCATTAATCCTATTGCTCCTTCAACTTCTGGACCAATATATTTATTTGTTCGCACTTTTATTTGTTTTTTCAACAATGATATCAATGATCGTATCAGTCAAAAATTTTCTGTAATATTCAGATGGTAAACCAGGTTGATGTTGCATAATTTGCTATAATGACAAAATTTCTGCTTCAAGCTATTTCCAGTTGCAAGAGAATCCCAAAAGAACGGCATTTCTCTCCGAATTCCTTCTGTTGTATAATCAGTTTCCGCTAATCGGACTATCCGATGTTCTTGCCAATTTTCTTCAGAAATGGTTTCACTTGTATCACTATCGTAATCCGGGATATAAAGGTTGTCCTGATCTGCACTAAAATCGCCCGAACTGTCACTACTATGACTTTCTGGCGCTTCCAGCATTTCAGAAATTTCATCGGGATCCATTTTTTTTTAACTAATTCTTTATATAAAGCAAAAAATACAAAAGCACGTTCATTCGGAACCCAACTTTGTACTTAATAACCTCTGCCTTCTTTAGATCACGGATGACACACGCGCAAAAAAAAAAGAAAGAAAATTTTTAGTTTTAAACACAAATGTATCACCGGTGATCACTATGAAAAAAACATGTTTAAACATATCATAACATGCCTACTATTATTTTAAAACGATCACAAAACCGAAAATATTTAATTATGTAATTACATATACATTTCCACATCACCCAAAGAGGTAGAATATCAATGCGGTTTTTTTTTTTTAATTTCTTCAGGAGGCCTATTCCTCTATACATATAAAGAAAAATAAAAAAATTAGATAAGGTTTACTTGTTTAACATTTCATGCATTAAAAATAACCAAACAAATTAACAACGAACAATTTTTTTAGGAACTAACACTTAAATATAAATTAAATAAATTAAATACATTCACGCAACTATTGATTAATATTATTGCACTTGCGTGATTTTTTGGTAAAAAGGTACTGCCCAGTAAAAAAAAAAGATGAAAATGTTTAAAGCTAAAGTCAAATTACGTACATACTTTACAAGAATAAGACTTTTTTAAGTCACAAAAAAAAAAAAATAAACTAAAGAACTAAAGTTAGGTACTTCCTAAGAATGTTTAAAATTAAAAACAGCGTTGCCTTATGGTGCCTTAAAAATGATCTTACTTTATTTTGGCAAAATCTTCTACTAGGAAATTACTATCAAGCTCCGGCATAATTCTTTTTTCAATTGGTATGGTTGCCAAAGATAAAAATCGTTCGTGTGACATTAAAGAACGTAAGTAATTTTTTCTAATTTTAAGTTTGGAAAATGAGAGTTCTCCTAATGCTACAGTACCTGGTAAAGTAAAAACTATTCTTAGGGCTATAACAGTATTTGGAAAAGGAGTCTTTATATTTCTGTTATGAATAAAATTAAAAATGTCTATAACGGAATCATTTTCATTAATCAAATTTGATAACATTATGATTTATCGATAAAATTCTGAGCCACTTAAAGCGGAACTGCCATTATAAGTAAAATTTTTTTCTAATTTGGAACAGTCTTCAGATGATACTAAACTTGGATTTGATTTGAGCTTTTCAATGTATTGATATAATTCGTTGTGCTCTTTTATTTGTTCAAATATTTCAGAAATTGATGAAATGGCTTGATCTAAAACTTTAAAATAAAATAAATAACTTTATTGCGGTTCTCTAATGGGGACATCTCTTCCTTCGTAGGAAAACCGAGTTCCCCTTTTTTGGGACGGCAAGGCTGCGATAGCTGGAAAAGTGCAGGAAGCCTAGCTTCCTCTAAAAACAAGGAAACTTTTTCATGGTTTCTCAATTCTATGAGAGATTGTTTTGTTGAATACAAAATCTCAACTGCCAGCTTGAGGCACATATTTCACACAAGAACTTGCTAGCAATATTAATCCTATCTACAATTGTGTGCCAAATTACAACGCAGCAAATAAATCTAAAATCAGCCATATTTTTGGATTTAGGGTAGTTTGTCAGTTTGTGATAATTCATCAAGGGCTTCATAAACTTCTCCTAGGTATAGGTATAATGACCTGATCGCATCTATTCTGCTCTCCCATTTGGTCGTACATAGGTGGTGGGATGTTTTAAACTCTCAACCGTGTCAAAAAATGCGTCAAAATAACATTAAACAGCATCAAGGATGACTAGATTCAGAAAATGCGAATCTAGAGCTTTAATTCTAGAGTTCTGCTAGAACCATGTCGAATTGACTTACAGCTTGCACGAGTTGCAGAAAATTGCCGCTTGCTTCCTCTAAATGTGTCAGGACATTTCCTTAATGCTCGGTTTCCTTGGCCATCTGGTTTTGCATTCCAGAGTCTATTGTTTTGCCTTTTTGCCAACCTTAGTCTAAATCTTTCCAAGCCCGAAAAGCTGTCATATGTAAGAGACTTGTCTCATGCTCTTGAATAGTCTTTGACAAGTGACTCCAGTTATTATAGCCTGTGCTGGACAAAGCGACACTCCTTTTCGTAGAGTCCCAAGATTTTGAGTAAACTAACCAGGCCCTTGATGTTTTCTCACCATTTTTTAAATCTCTTTGGCAAAATTACGATTTGTAATTTGGTAGAATTACAAAAAAGAGACAATCTATTTACATATTATTTTAACACTGACTGAGTTTTCTAAATTCTCAAAATTAAAGCACAGTTTTAAAATTATCCAAGAACAAATCTGTCGTTATCAAGCGCGTACCTACTGTGAAATATACATACAAATTTAAGTCCGCAATCCATCGTCAGCCAGAAGCACAACTGCGATTGAAGCTAACAACAAGTTCTCTTCTACCTTCTACTCCGAACACGACTGCCTTAGTTTGTTGGAACCAATTTTATTTGTTGTAAATAACTTGTATTTGGGGCAGATCCGAAACTCTGCTCCATAGGAAGTTTAATTTGTTAATGTATTATGTGATTTCAGCTGGAAAAATAATGGCAGTATGGCGCGGCATGATACAACTACTCCAGAAGCACATACAATAAAAAAGCGTTGGATATTTAGTTATAGGTTCGATGAAAGAGGGTACATATTTTTTTGGATGAACTGCAACTGCGTTACTATGCTGTTGTTAGGTATCAGTGTACATTTGATGTGTATTATTATTCTAAGGATAATAATGAAGTGTTGCCGCGGTGCAATTAGGTTAGTGGAAAACATATTTTCTGTTAATTTTGAAATGTATTTAAAGACGATATTTGCAAAGCACAACGAATCAATATAATCTTGCGCCCGGTGTGACTGTTCTTTTACTGGGCCTATAACTCATTGGTTACAAAAATAAAACAATTATTTTTTCTTTTTTTTTCTTTGAAGGACAGGAACACGTCTGCATTTAATGACTAAAGGAAAAAATACAATTACATTCATTTTATCCATTACTAGTTTTTGCTATCATTCAACAACACGTATTCCTTGGACATTGATGAGGAAGATCAAATGACTGGCAACGACATGGCTGCGATGATGCAACTCCTCTTGTAAAAAATAGACGTACAGAAGAATAGTCCCGATGAACAAAAGAAAAATCTGGAAGAACAGAAGACCAGCATTGAACAAAAATTCGACGAACAAAAGAAGAGTCTCGGACAAAAGCTGGGAAAACAAAACAAAAATCTAGACGAACAAAAGAATAGTCTGCAGGGGCTTCAACCGAAAATTGATGAACAAAATAATACTCTGGAAGAACAAAAGAACCTTCTCCAGCAAAAATTCAAAGAATTCGACGAATAATTTGATAGAATAGCGAAGAACGGTAATGACAACTTTAATAGAATAGAGAATAATGTTAATGAAAACTTCGAAGAAAAGAGATCGACACGGTGTGAAAACAGAAACTCCGAGAATGTTTTTTAAGCGATCCAAGGAGAAAAGAGTTGAAGCCTCCTTCATTCGATACCAAGACTTCATGGTCTACTTATAAGAAGCAGTTTAAAATGGATGCCTGTGCAAACAACAGACATCGAAAAGCATAAAGCTTCTGTGGCTTTAGTGCAGGCTATCGGTAAAGGATTTTGGGGTAGCCACAAGCAGGAGTTTTACCAGGTCTAATTGCAAAGTTGAATGCAGCAACGAGAAGTAGACAGGCACATTTATCATACCCCACCGCAGGACAGGCCGAAATGGCAAAGTTCGCATTTATCAGGTGAATCGCAGATTCAAAGCAATGGTAAGCAGTAAGAATGGCTGGAAAAATAACCCTTGCCGAAGCACTTGCTTCAGGTTGCTGCCAATCAAATTTGAAAAGAAACGCAAATTTCGCTTTGTTGACACAGACAGTATTGTGTTTTGAAAGTATTAAATTCCACTCTGTTAATAGTTCTCCAATTGGAATTTAATGAGTTTAACATACGCCGCCATTCCCATTCTACAGGTGATCTACAAGAGATCGTTAATGAAAATTAAAAAGAGTGTCGGAGAGAGAATGGATTCCTGGCTCACACCAGTATTTATTTTGTGAAAACCAGATTTGAAACCATCCAAAACAACTTGCATTGAATTTCCGAAAGGTAATTTCTAATCCATTGAAGAAGAAAGTCGTCGATCCCAAATGCACCCATTTTTCGAGAAAAGAGCCTAGTGCGAAACTTTGTTAAACGTCCTAAAAATTCCAAGTGCAACTACATTGCTTTCGCCAGATTGGTATACTCCAAAAAGTTTTACCATCTTTGTAGTATCTTTTGCCTAAGTTGTTGGTCTTGTGTAAAAAATAAATCAGCGTATTTATCGATTAGCTTTTCCGCCAGGTTACGCTCTTATTGATGAAGATCACAGAGGCTGAGGATTTGTTCTTGATGTTCAAACTCTAGACTGCTGCTACCGGGTTTGCATGGTACAGGAACCTTGTCGTTCTTTAGTTCTACTAAAGTCATTGCCACCACAAAGTGACAACATTTGTCATGCCGTTTCTTTAAACTGCTTTTGAATCTGTCATAGTTTATTTTAGTTTCAGCAGCGCATTTTCTTGTTCTCGCTCTTCGGTACTTAGTCTTGGTAGGTGCATTCAACAAATGCTACTTCTGCTACCTGGAGAAATGTATTACTTTGAAAGCATGATTGGCTACTTCCATTGCCCGACCGAAGGCAAGTTTTGTATTTGTTTTTACCCTCATACCCATGACTACACTTAAAATGCCTGACCACGTTTTAAGTTTTTAGGAAAATGAGACAGAGGAAGAAAAAAGATATTTGGGCTCAGTGGTTATTTCGCTCCATGGGTGGCAACTAATATTTAATGGGGAAACGGAATTATTAATGTAATTGGACTTGGTATTGTATGCTTGGCAACCACTTATCTTACGTGATAATAGATGCCTGAAAAAAAAGAATATCTTTCGGGCGCTGTTGGAACTGAAGGCCGAACCTTCAGTATATTGAAAAGTCAATACACTACCACCCGAGCCACGACCACCCACAAGTGCATTGTTTGTTTTTCTGGCTATCCTTCTATAATTAAAATTTTTTGCCCTTGCTTATAGCATTTGTGAGCTAAAATGTTTGCGATATCTACTTTATCAGTCGTTTCAATTAAGTTCGTGCAACTACCCTTTTGAAGACGACAATCTTGTAAAGAGTGACCAGATAGCAATGATAGTTTTTCCAAATGGTAAATGTCAAAAATACCAATGACATCCAGCTGTCAAAAGTATTCAGTAAGGTTTGCCATTTCATCATGCATCGTTTCACGCTTGCCGAACGTTTTGAACGTGCCGAAATTCCGGCTTAGTTATAAATACGCAACGTGAATGTCGTTGTGAGATCGGTCGTCTTCACGGCTTCAGTGTGCAATCCACAATCCAAAAATTGACTGCTTGGCGCCGTTTATGGTATGGCTGCATTCCGAACCTTATTTCTTTCGAAAAGGAGACACCGTTATCGTCAATAGTTTCAGGTATAGAGCAATGTTAACCGACTTTCTGAGGTCAAAGCTTGATAACAATGATATATCCGAGCTTCGGTTCCAACAACATGCCATACAAGCGACGCAACGCTCGAAGTTGTAAAGGAGAAATTTGGCAACTGAGTCATATCATTGCTACTCACGGCTACCACTCAATTATTTTCTCTGGGGCTACGTCAAGTCCTTAGTTTTCGCTAACAAGCCAACCACTTTGGACGAGCTCGAGGACAACATTCAACACGCTATTGCTGGAACCAAGTCGTTAAAAATTAGACCGACCGCTTGAAGCACTGCTAGCAAAGCTGAGTTGGCCATATGAATGATGTCCTATTATACCATTATATGCATGAATGTTGCTTCAAAATAAAGCCAGCATAAAGTTTGTATCTCACAACGTTGTTGTTTTATTTCATTTTTTTTCCTATCGTTCTTATCTGGTCACCCTTTATAAGCCGTGATAGAACCCCATGAACACAAAAACATGAAGTATAATTTTATTACAGATTCAATCGCTCTTGGTTTTGAAATCAACAACTGAACAGCTAGTTAATATCATAAATAAAGACTATCGGCTGAACTCAATTATAAAATGTTTTGACAAATTGAATCAGGTGATAATTGCTAACAGTTAGAGAATTTCATCAAGAATTTCATGGCTTTTTATGAAATATGGTATATAACATATTAAAATGTTTTCCTGTTTTAGTTTTTCATTTGTATAAAGACCACTCAAACAGATATATGTTAGTTAGGTACACAAAATTAATTTCCAATGAAATTAATTTCGTCAGAATTTGCACATCAAAAATTTTAATCGGTTTGCTTCTTAGCTGTGATAACAATCTGCTTTACACACATACATATATTCCCATTTTGTAGATTTTCTCGAACTATAAACTCATCATAGTAATAGTAGAAGCAGAACAACTGTCAAATGAAAAAAATCTCCTGACTCTGTTTTATTGGCATCATAGATGAAGTACATAAATGGAAACTTTCCACATTTTAAACGTTCCAAAAGCTGCTTTTCGCTTATTGCCCTTAGCGGTGTGACCCTGTTCGTGAATCCATTTGAATTCTGAATTGTCAACAATATCGGTTCCCCTTACACTTTGCACGAAAACGTCATCTATGTTACACATCCATGTGAACTTTACTATAAATTGCTGTCATTCTAGCAAATTCTAGGAGCTTACAAGTTTACACAAGTGTTGATAATTCACTTACAGTGAATTTGTGAGAGGTGTTGTCTTCAATTACCATATAGTTCATCTATGATTGGCACTTTTCTCACTTTTTCAGAAGCAAAATTTTGCTGACGTTTGCTCTTTGAAATTTTTTTTTTAAATATTATTTGGAGATATACCACGGCATCACTTATGTTTTTCATTTATTTCAGATCATCTTAAACTGTCCTTTCATATAAGAACAAATGACATTTGTCAGAATTGTTTATATACCTACCACCAAAGTTTTTTTGTTTCAAAATTTTTCTACAGTTTAGAGAATTTCTGTTCCTATTTATAAATTAAGCTTATTAGCAAAATAAATATGAAATTAGCTCTTAGACAAAATTAAATAATTTATATAAATTTATTTAATATCCAAAAATCCATTCACTTGTTGAATATATACACTCGGCAGTGGAATTCTCAAGCTTACACATCCCCCCACAAGAAAATGGCGAAACACATTTAACAAGGACAAGCAACAATTTCTTATTTCGATTTGTTGATTTGTTCTTCGAATATAATTCGTTTAATATTTAATGAAAAGATCATCAATGTGCAGTCGAAATGAAATGGTATTATTCGTTTTTGGTTCGACGGCCTTACTTAATGGTTTTGGCTATTGGGGTGTTGTGCACAGCATGTACTATCGTTTCATTGATATCCAAGTCTTTTCCAGATTTTAGTAATCCAACTTTGGTAAGAGGTATTAATAAGATTGGAAAGTGAGTTTGCCTTAATTTATAATTATATACATAAGGGTTTCGAGGCTCGAGGGACGGAAATAGGACAACGTTTGACCGCCTGGCGCAATTTATGGCAGGAGATTGGTCCATCTGGAAAGTTGGTTGCAAATCCCAGCGATTTAGTCTTTTTTCAGCAGGAATTCAATCACAACGGTGATTTTAAAGGTCACCATAAGAAACGTCAGCGCAAGAAAAAGAAAAACAAAAAAAAGTTCAATGCAGAATTTTCAAGAAAAATGAAAACCCTGCGACAATTTGCTATGATGGAAATGGATGCTAATCCCACCGAGTGGAATGGTGATACTGGCGTGTTTCGTGATTATGCTATAACAAATGACACCGAAACGGAACCTAAACATCATCACTTTGCGTATGGGCGTAACATGTCGTTCGTGGACGAAGACGATCAGTTAGAAAGAGTCGAAACTAAAAAAAGCACTTGGCGAATTCTATCACAATCGACGCCACCACCTCTTTTGAATGCTGGAATTCACATAAATATTGATGGGTATTTTTGCGATTCGCCAAGTAAGACACATTGTGCTAATATTGTTTGATATTTTAACTAAACGAAATGGAAATTATGATTACATTTATTAAAGATAAGGAATTTTCACATTTTGTGGTGGAACGAATCGGTCCAAATGCGACAGATTCGCTGTTCGATGTTAATGCTTTACTAGCAATGTGTGAGCTGGAACAACAAATTGTGGCAGTAGACAGTTATGGTGACTTTTGCCAAAAAGAAATGCTTACGGACAATTGCTGCCGTCCATGGTCGATACCGAATTATGTGGCATTGCTTGCTAATAAATCTTCCTGTTTCGATTTAACTGTGAGTATGATATAGTCTCAATATTTTATCTTGGTTATGGTGATATAATGTTTTTATTTTTTATTTTTAGCAAGAGAATGTTGCAGCAGTGCAAAGTTTACTTACCGGGTGCTACGATTATTATCATAGCCTGAAGCTAAGCTATGATTGTAGTGATGCTAGGTGCTACGCACCAATGGAGTGCACCCGACATAATGCCGTCTTTAATATTTTACATTATCTGACTGATTTTAATTTTATTAAGCTTAATGTAAGGTCATTATGCATTCAAGTGCCTTGAGTTTGTTGTAGTTTTTCTTTAAATTCTTTTCCTTTGTTTTTGCAGGATTCTACCATATTTTTAAAGTATGCTATGATATTTGTTCCTGTTGCACAAACTACAAAAATTCTTCCACTTTTTCATCACTGGGAAAAAATGTAAGTACATGTTGCAAGCATTTGAAATAACATAACGTGGATGGCTGTAGCTCAAGTGGTAGTGTATTGGCTTCCCATTCGGACGGTTCTGAGTTCAATACCAGCCATGCCCGAAAGAAATTTTTTAGGCAACTAATATCTAGCGAGACGAATGATTGCCTAAAATACAACTACAAGTCAATTTATGCTAATAATATAGTCTCCCTATGAAATAATAAAAAAAAACCTATACATGCATATGTACGGCGTTCAATGTGTTCTCGGTATCTGCGTGAAAACAAAGTCTATTTTTTTTAATTATTAATGTATTTTCTCTTCTATTGAATGAAGTTAACTTTTCAATACCCCTTAAAAATATGAATTTGTCTCATTTTAATAAGGGCACATGTGTGTACAGTACTGGTGGATAGGTCAGACTTCCTATTTATAATATAACAACCTGAGCAAGAGTCGCCTCCAACGATTACCTTACCCTTTTAAATTCCCTATAATTCGTTTGAATCGATAGCAATTAGAAGCGTTTTTGCTTTTTTTTTTTAATTTTTTTCTTGTCTAGTAAGCTGCGCGGGTTTATTCTCTATTTCTGTTTAGAATTTATCCTTTCAAATAAGGTTATTACATAAGTAAATTAAATTACCTGCATCAATTCTAAGTAGTAAATTTTGTGAAAAACAAGTAAAACAAATATTTATCATAGAAAATGGCTTTTTTTTTATTTAAAAATGAAAATCAATATAATTTTGCTTGCGTTTGAACCAATTTTCGAATCAGTTTTTCTACCCCGAACGAAGCAACTCCAAAACATGAGTTTTAAATGTATTTACTACTTCTGCAGGCATCGAAATACGCTGATTTTGCAATTTATTTTTGATGTGCGGGAATAAAAAGAATTCATTGGGTGCCAAATCAGGGCTGTACGGGGATAAACCCTCAATTCGATGTTCGTTCGCTCTACGTTGCTCTAATGGCACGGCGGCGATGTTTGGTTTTGTATTTCCCTGTTGCTAATCATAACTACTACCAAGAAGACAACATTTTTACTGACTAGATAAACTCCTGGTTTTCGAAGTCATTGTTTATTTTGTTGCTCCATTTTCTTACAAAATTACGTTTCTAATGATTTACATTTTTCTTGTTTCTGGTGTCCTATAATACTTGTACCCTATAATAATCCTTTATCTTTCTGTCCCATTTTCTGCGTTTTTGTTTAGTTACGGGCATGAACGCCTCAATGAAAAACGTTATAAAATCCGTTATCTTAAACTTACTTTCACACCACATCTCGTAGACGGTTTTGTCAAGGCACTGTCTACGGTGTAGTGTAATGTATACGCAGCCATATTCACAGCTTCAGCCTAAATTTTCTTGTCCAAATCCGCTTCGAATACTGTATGGTTTTCTCGTTCAATTCACCTGTTTTGCTTTGAGGTACTCGTATATGCAAAACTTGTTTCATGACGAATATAGCGTTTTTTCGGATTCGTTAACAAATTCTAAGCCATTATCAGTGTGAAGTCTTTTAACTGGGTGATGAGGTTCACACATAGAAAGATCTATGAAAATGTCTGTGGACGAGATGATATCTGAATTTTTCTATCAAAAATGGTTTACTCTGAATCGTGAGAAATGATCCTTGTAAAGAACAAAATACTTTGCCCACCTATGCATGGTACCACATACATCGGCATGCATAAGTTCACCTGGCTTATTTGCCACAAAAGAAGTCTTTGCAAAGCATCAGGATATAAGTACATGCATTACAAGGGAAATCTTCGTCATCTTTGAAATAAATATTGTGTTTTTTCAGATGAGCACGTATTATTTATATATTGTGGTGAGCCACTCTTTCATCATAATGGTAGTTGCCAATTTCGCCGTCGGCCTCTTTGTAGTCTGGACATCAAAACACTCTGAAAAGTTATTATTCATGTTTTCCCATCTCTCATCTTGTCAGAAACAAATTTCAGTCCCTTATCCACTTATCTGGAAAAAGATGAACAGGGATCATATATATATACAAAACGTTTGAAAACATTTGACAAGTTTTCCCCACTGAATGAGAAAATATTAATATCATCCGTGCCCAATGTAAATATTTTCTAAAACCACTGCAGCAGCATATTCACATTGGTTGATGATTTTCACATCACATCTTCAATCCACAATATGGGAAAGCGGTTGGGCCTTACAATCACTTTTAATCCGTATGTGTCTCCTCGCTACGTGACGGTAGCCTTTTAATCCTTGCTAGATTCGAGAAAGTCGCAGAAAAATTCCTTAAACTTTTAAATATTGCTAATCAATGCCCAGTGTCTGTTACCCTGCACATACAACTCAACTTATCTAAAGGCATAATGTACACTCCATGGCTTATTAACCTCAGCGAGACTGAAATTATATCAACTATGAGATCTCAAGGTATCAGTGAACTCTATAAATTCACAAGACATACAGGCTTAATGCTCTTTACATTTGAACAATAGTAGTCGGTTTTATACCGCTAAGGTCAAAGAATATATTCCGTCATCTATGAGATGCCGAAACTGCCAGCTGCTGGGCCATACCACAAAACGATGCACCAAGAGCAAGCTATGCGAATATTGTAGCCTCCCACCCTCCTAACGAATGTACACGTGTGATGTGCGCTAATTGTCTAGATAATCACCCCTCTTCATCAAAACAATGCCCTAAATACATTCAGAATAAAAGAAGTTTTAAAAATTAAAACCACAAACAAGTGCAGCATGGGTGAAGCTAGACGCGAGTATAACCAAAAAACCCCTCTTCCGCCAAACTCAACCTCAGTCTCTTACTGCCCAAATGCCAAACAAACAATACCCCAGTCGAAAACTAAACCCTCTGAAAACCCTAAAGCTAATCAACCCACAGTATCTAATGCTGTCTTAACCACAAACCCCAACCGTACTAACCAACCCAACAAAAACTCAACATTAAATCAGCAAAACCGCCAAACACTGTCTGCCATATCTAATGTAGGCATGCATCCCATCTCTTCTTCACAAGACAACACAATCTTACTTAAAACAAATCACCACAATCATAACAAAACAACCTCATCTCCCATTTCGCAAACTAACTCGAATTACCCAAAAACAACAGACACCAAAAATAACCCAAACAACTCTCAACTTTTCCAAAACAATTAATCTCTTAACACTAGTCAATCAATTAAAATCACTTACAAACCAAACATAGCCCCAATAACAAATACCCAGCACACTACACCTTCACACTCACCCATATCTACCTTCACTCTATCGCTCACAAAAAATAACGAATACTTCATTCACACCTCACAACACAATGATGATGACATATAATAACACTTTTTTTACCACTAATTCTGACTCTGCGGCTCAGGGATTGAGCACCCCAAGCTCGACTACGAGTTTGGGCCCTTCAACATCTGCATTGCAGAGTTATTGCTTAACATCTTCTAACTCGACCTCTGATTTTTCACAATATACCTCTGGTTATATTGTTCAAAAGTCACCGATATCAGCCAACACAGTATTGAAACTCCTACAATGGAACTTAGCTGGTTATTTTAATAACTATCATGATTTGGAGTTACTGATAAATGTGATATCGCTTCAAGAAACCTATTTACTCGCAAAAGTTACAAAACCTTTCTTAACGAAACAATACACTTCTTTTTTTTTTTTTCATAACCTTCCAGCTAACACTATTGCCAAACAAGGTACAGGACTCCTAGTTCAAAAATCTCTTCTACACAGATTTATAGAAATCAACTCCTCAATAACAGCTGTTGCCGTCTTAATCGAACTAAAACAAAAAATCACAGTCATATCCCTATACATCACAGGTGACTTCAACTCATGGAGCCCACTTTGGGGCTCTCTCCATTCCAAAATTGTCGAAGATTTCCTGACACACTCCAACTTGACTGTATTAAATGACATTTCATTCCAGTTATACCCAAATACAACATGCACAACCCTTCCACACTTACATGGTAGTGACCACTTTCCTCTAATCACAACAGTGACGATGGGAACCGAGTGATCAAACCCAAAACGACCTGATAAAGCCAATTGGCCCTGTTCCAAAGTATAGCATCAAATTTCACCACATCCACGATACCATCCCTTAATATAAATAAAGAGACAGCCCTCATTCATAAATCCATTAGAAGCGCAGCAAACATAGCCATTCCCCAAACTCATTCCCTGTCACATAAAACATCTGTTCCCTGGTGGAACAATGAAATCAGAGATCTTCGACATCCGAGTTAAGAAAACCTCATCATATGATCAAAAATGCCCCCTTAGTCCTTAAACAGCGTATAGTTTCACTGTAAAATATGATCTTGACAAAGGGATCATTCCCAAAAAAAAACTGCCAGCGTGGTCTCAATACAAAAGCCGAACAAAATAGCTACCGAAGTCAATGGATATCGACGTATATCCCTCTTACCATGTGTTGGCAAAGTTCTAGATAAGATAATCTCAAAATGGCTGATCTGGCTTATAGAAAAACATAACCTCATAAATATGTATAAACCAAGTCGCTTTCAATAACGATCGGGGTATCATAGATTCTCTTCTTCAGATCGATAATTTTATTTTATCTGCATTATCATCAAAGAATTATGTTACAATTTTCTCTATTGACTTCGAAAAGGCCTTTGATAGAATTGGGATACACATAATTCTTAACAAACTTATCCAATGGAAAGTAGGTCCAATAATTTTCAAATACATCAAGTCATTCCTAATTAACAGACAGTTCCGAATAAAATTATATAATGTGCACTCCCGAACTATATAATAATATAATACCATTCGGCACTGTCTGTACGTCGATGACTTGATCATATAGGGTCATATAGGGTGATTCATCGTGAGGTTTGATTTATAATGTAAAATAAAATACATAAATTTGAAAGTGAACTTAAAAGTTTTATTATCAGTTAAAAGAAAAATTCATGGCATTTACTTTTTAAAAATCATATTATGTAAAAGGTATGATATCGTCTGATAACAAGTTCATTGTTTCACGCGCTGTATGGCTCGTAGCGCTGTCTTGTTGAAACCAGAGTTCACCGAGACCATGTGCTTGAATTTCAGGAAGCACATAGTCCGTTAACATGGCGCGATAACGGTTACCATTGACGGTGACATTCTGATTTGCCTCATTGTTGAAGAAATATGGACCAATGATTCCACCAGCCCACAAACACACCATACCGTTGTTTTTAATAGATGTAATGGTAGCTCTTGGTTCTCTTCGGGTTGCTTATCAGCCCAAATGCGGCAATTTTGTTTATTAACGTATCCATTGAGCCAGAAATTTCACGATAAAACACCGGATTTTCATTGAGTTTTTTCCAGAGCCCATTCACTAAAAATATGACGCAAATTCAAGTCGCCTGGCTTGAATTCTTACACAAGTTGAATTTTGTATGCTTTTCGGCCGAGATCCTCACTTAAAATACGCCAAGTTGTCGAATACGCCAAGCCAAGCTGCTAAGAACGACGACGAATCGATTCGTCACGGTCTTCGCGTACACTCTCAGCTACAGCTGCTATAGTCTCTTCACTACGTGAAGTTTACTAATATAAACTGGGACTCAAATTTCCGTATGGTATTGGCAATAGTTGTTTCAGTAGATTATGTGTAGATTATGCGCACCGTAAGTTCCTCGAATCGCAGGAAAACCATTTCTCACAGAACGCTGGTTTTCGTAATGTCAATTAGGAGTCACGCGTGATCTGTCAAAAAAGTCTATTGCAAATCAAACCTCACGATGAATAACCCTATATTTTCCAAACGTAAAGATTTGATCACAACTACCTTCACATTCTCTAATATCCTAACAGATATAGACCAGTGGTGTAATATATCTGGGGCCAAAATATCTTTAGAAACTAAAATACTTCATATTTGTAAAAAAAAAAAAAAACAAGCTGTCAAAAAAAACTAACGTTTAATTTTAAGAACAACAATATCTGTCAAGTAAATTCACTAAGAATATTAGTTTTATTTTAAAGATCACTGTACATACTTAAAAAAAAGCCTAGCTACCAGACTCAATATAATTAAACATCTAGCATCAAAACGTTCTTGTTCACATACTAACACTATAATTAGCGTTATTAAATCTATCATTTTATCGAAGATCAATGACAGCCTAGTCATGTTTGGCAAATATCCAAAGGCCATATTCCAGCTTTTCAAACCACAGTATTACTCCGCCGTTCGGATCGGCCTCAAAACGTTCAGGACAACCCCAATAAAATGTGTCTTAACAGAAGCTGGCCTCCTTACGGTCGAAGAAAGGCTTGACTATCTTACCGCTCTTCTTATCCCGATCATAGCATACCGAGAATCACTCATAAATCTAGATGAAGAAAATACAAAATCCGACATGCCAATCAATATTAATACACATAAAACACTTAGGTACCCTCAATGGTTATATGATATAAAATATAACCATAAAATAATAATAAATAAAAATATATATAAAACAACTACAAGCAACCAGATATACAAAGCTGTGTTTGTGCAAAAATTTATGTTTATCACAAACGAAAACAGGCTTAAAATCGTATGGGTTTCTGGTCATACCGGAATCTTAGGAAATAAACAAGCTGATAAGGCTGCAAAAACTGCAACAGCAACTTATCACCTTCTATACACACAACAAAAAGAACTTCCAGAATAAATTAAAGACCCTGTGGAATAACAAAATACGAGATAGGTGGCCAGGCAAATATGGCCTTATACCCTACAAACTGTCCACATAACATGATAAAATGTTTCCTACGACTCCGCATGGGCAACACAAATCTCACACATAGCAATCTTCTATCTAAATGAAACTAACGTAAGAAATGTATATAAGATACTAGTTACTTTGAAAATTAACAAATGTATCTAAAAACCAATATGTATTAAAATTAACCGATAGCTGTGGTAGAAAGTGCTATATATTTTTATATAGTATAATCTTTTTTTGAAATTTCACCCTCATTTTTGCACTTAATACCTTAAGAAAAAAAATTTAAAAAATAAAGTTTATTTTTAAATATTTTAGGTTCATTGACAGTGTATTATGTTACGTTGAAAAAAAAAAAAACGCGTTAAAAGTTTTGGTAATACAAAAATTTAACTTACTTTGAATTACACCTAATCAGAATTGCCAGGTTCAAATGTATAAATGTGTACACATAAACTGGCAAGTATAGGGTTTTCTAATAACGACTTGACAACTTTTTTTTTTAAATAAAAGGCAAACCATTTGAGATATTTCAAAAACTTTATTATTGGCTTAAAGTACAATCAAACCATTTATGAATGGAACTCGACTTTGTTCATATGGCCACCGCAGGCACGTTTGCAGCGGTCTATTCGTTGGACCCAATTTTCGACGACTCGGTCACACATTTCGGCCGCTATTTCGCGTTCAATGTTGGCTCTGAGCTCTTCCAACGGCGGCTAATCGACTGCCCCATGTCTTGAGATAACACGCTCACCATACTTACTCTTCAATGTGTGTGGCTTGTGGCACCATCCTGTTGAAACCACATGTCGTCCACATCCATATCTTCCAATTCGGGCCAAAAATAATCGGTGATCATGGCGCGATAACGCTGACCATTCACAGTAACGTGACGATCGTTATCGTCGACAAAAAAATATGGCCTAATAACGCCGCCGGCACGCAAACCGCACCAAACAGTTATTTTTTTGTGGATGAAGTGGTGATTCATGAAGCACATGGGGGTTTTCACCCGACCAATAACGCATATTTTGCTTATTGACGAACCCATTGAGCCAAAATGAGCTTCGTCATTTAAGATGATTTTGCGATGAAATTCATCATCTTGGCGCATCTTTCCAGAACGTAATCGGAGAACGTAGCTCGTTAGTGTACTTTACCATGATGAAAATGTTGAGTTTACTGAATAAATTGACAGTTTGATGATTAGTGAAAGAGTGCGTTCACAAAATAAATTCAAAGTTGTCAAGTCCCTATTGGAAAACCCTATATATGCGTATTCGACTCACACTACGCAAAAAACATACGTTTTAACATTTTTAAAAGTAATGCTAACTGTAAATAAAAATCATAACATAGAGACCTCCGAAAGGCGAATGCTATATCTTAAAAAAATATATTGAATTTCTTCATAATATTTGGTGAGAATATTCTCAGATATTATCAATATCAGTTAAACAAAATAAAAAAACAACAATTTGAGTTTGTAAATGGTGGCATTAAACGTTTCATTCTCCACTTAGCTACAGAATTTATGTTCGACCGATGGATTACAAATGTAAAGTTGAGAATAGAGTAGAATAGAAAAATGCAAACGGGTTTACAGATTTGAACTATTGTATTGTATGTCTTTCACTTATACTTTAGCAGATGTCGTGATCTGGGCTCATAACCTGTTTAAGAAAATAAAAGAAACCATTAACTTTTTTGAAATGATAATTAATACCTACTTTTTATTTAGAATACCTACGGTATGTTATAAATTCAAGTTGGAGGAAATATGATAAGTTAAATTATTTAAATCATGCCACTCAGCAATATCCAAATAGTACATATTTTGATTGCCAATAAAAGGAAAAAACAACTGAATTTTTATATTCTTTCTATACAAACCGAGATTATCACTAGCATGATAAATCATGGTTTATGTAAAATTTTACAACTCAATTATTGCATTTAAATTACGCTTATTCAAATGTTTCTTCCATTGCTCCAGTGCTCCGTTTTTGACTTATGAATTACGTATAACTCTCTCAAGTATGAGTTATATGTTAAAAAGTTGCAATGATTATCATATATGAATTAGAAGACTCGTTATGCTTCTCTTTCGTACTTATCGATTTTAAATTCTTGAATTTTTTTTCCAGGATTTGCTGGAGTATACGAATTTGGTCTATTGTGAATTTTCCTGGCATGAAACTGGACTAATAGGGTCGAATAGGGTGTTAATGAAAGTGTCATGCATTCATATTATACTTTAGGCAGGCAAGATCTTATTCGCGATGGGAGACTGATATATGTATTTGAAGCAGTTCGAACAGCTCCTGTTAAGAGGGCTAAAATTTTATTTTAACTTGTCACGGCAGTTTTTTGAAACCGGTCCATTTTTTTAACAGTGCCTTTTTATGCTGAGATTTGCCTTCTTTAAAAATATTTTCTTCGCTGCGTATCTGGTTAGATTGGAATAATTGGATAGTGCCTTATAATGTTTTGAAAGTTGTTTTCTTACTTATTTTTTATATCCATAACTTTGTTATTTAATAATAACTTTCTTTTTATTTTTCTTCACGACCCCACAGAAGGACACATTTGATTTAAAATATTCATTTTGAGGCAAAAGGTGTGGTAGGATTTTCAGGATGTGGGTTGATCCGATGATTAATGCCTTCTAAAGGAAGTTAGTGGCTCAATAAAATCAATTTGTATGAAAATATTTTGAACCCCGCACGTGCTTACTGGAGCATTAGAAGTTAAAAATAATATGTCTGTTCTTTGTTTACATATTACACATTTTCTAAATACAATTATAATGACCGGAAATATCCCGGAAGGAGAGCAAGCAAAAATACTCCCTCTTCCCAAATCATGCTCGCCGACAAATTTCGATACGGCAATTGCTATCTTTTCTCTCTTTGAGAAAACCGTTAGCCAACAAGTGAAGATCTTCCTTGCTGAAAAAAAATTAATAACGGAACATCAATCTGATTTTAGATCTAAGCACAAATGTACCACTGTCTTGTTGAAAATTACTGATGATAGACGTTCTGACATTATGAAGATATGATGTCACTTGTTTTTTTTTTTTTTTTTTTGTCAAAGGCATTTGATTCAGTAGGCTATCAAATACTTTTGTATAAATTAAGAAATCAATTTGCTTTTGATGGTAATGCGTGCCAACTTGTGGCATCATATCTTAAGAATCGAGACTGTACAGACAAAGCCTTTTTTTCCTGCTCATTTAATACCTTGGTTAAAAAAAAAAACTCTTTACAATTTTAATATAATAAATTAATTCATAAAATTTAAAAATATGGCGGACAAAACTTTTAGGTGGCAAATTCAAAAATGTGTGATGATATACAATGATGCAAAAAATGCTAGGATACAAATGAGTTGAACGAAATTAAAGTTATAAAAATTTTATTGAAGATTTAAGTGCATGACCCAACATTCCGCCCCTCTTGAAAGGATCCACTTTCAGCAAGGTAAAAGAGCAAGCTTATGAATCGGCCACATCAAAGTTCCTTTTGGCGTTCACACCTCTGCTACTCGAACCTTGCCATCCTTACCAGGAATTATATGCTGTACTCTCCCCATTGTCCACTTTTGTGGTGGTAGGTTGTCATCATGGATAATAACAAGTGTTTTTATTGGTAAAATAGGTGTAAAATAGTGACGTATTTGATTGACCAGCGTCTCCAAAAAATGAGATTTGATGTTGTTGATCTGACGGCAGTATTATAGAACGCTTGTATTTGGAAGCATATCATGGAATTCGGGATGGATTTTAAAAAACATCCAATCAATAAGTGTCCTGGTGTTAAGGCCTCGTAGAATCACTTGTAAGTGGAGTTAGCGGCCTGGAATTCATTACGTCTACAATTTTGCAAGGAGCTGTAGTCAACTCTTCAAAAAATAACTTGGTGTTGTTAAGAGATTTATAGAGGTGACCCTTTGCGACCTTTACAGCAGTCTCCCAAATCCAAATGGTGCGCGAACGTTGGAAATGTTGGAAAAGTGTTTCGGCAACGATTCTCTAAAGAAAACGGTCATTTACCAGTGGCACGAGCGGTTCAAAAGTGGTCGTGAGTCAATCGAAGATGATGAACTCAGTGGCAGACCATCGAAATCGACAACCGACGTAAACATTGATGAAGTAAAAGAAATGTTGGTCAATAACCGCAAATTAACCATAAGATAGCGGCGGACTTGAACATTGCCTATGGACAATTTGGTTAATGATTTGGGTTTCCGTCGTGTAACAGCAAAGTTGATGCCAAAAGACTTCAATTTCATGCAAAAAAGAGACCGTGTTGACGTCGCAAAAGAGATGATTTGCGAGGCTGAATTCGATTCCACATTCATCAAAGGGATCATTACTGGAGATGAGACGTGGGTTTATGAGTACGACACGCAATCCATACATCAGGCAAGTGAATTGCGTTCACTAAATGAGCCGAGACCAAAAAACAACGTCGTTTTCAGTCAAAAAAGAAGGCAATGCTCATGTTTTCATGGATTACAACGGTGTAGTGCATCATGAATTTTTGCCAGAAAGCCAGACAGTAAACAAAGAGTATTATTTGGACGTTAAGAGACCAGAATTGTGGGCAGAAAACTCGTAAATTTTGCACCCTGATAATGCACCGTCGCACAATGCCATCATTATTCGTATTTTTTTTGACAAAAAATGCAACAAATACTATCCAACAGCCACTAAATTCACCTGATTTTTCTCCTTGTGGCTTCTTTCTGATCAATCGAATTAAAAAACCACTACGGGGAACGCGTTTCAGCAGCCGAGAGGAAGTTATGAAAAATGGCAGCAAGCACTGACGGACATACCGAAAATCGAATATAAAAAATGTTTCGAGGATTGGATCAAGCGCTAGCATAAGTGTGTTGCAGTCGATGGGGATTACTTTGAAGGGGATAATATAAATATATATATAAATAGATATAAATCCGATACGGGCTCAAGATGTTCTGCCTTTGACGAAACACAAATGAAGATGAATAATATGAAGATATGACTAATAAGGGACCTTGTCCCGAATTCTATGATATATGAAAATAGGACCGCAAAGTCTACTCCGGAGCGTAAGAACGGACGTTTCACACTCATCCTTTCTGCTTGTAGATCTTCTATGATCTGTTGGAGTAATTTTGGACTATAATTAACGAAATGAAAACATTGGCGTACAACCTTCTCTAATTAATTCTCTAGCATTAATGATCCAAAATCCAAAGAGCAATTAGAGCTTTCGGTCCTGCGTGATAGATAGTGTTGTGTAAATGACGAGCGAAACAATAGCGAAATGCGAGTTTTTTGGTAGCAACATGGGATGTTTTTGTTCCTCCGGAAGGTTAGCATTCTTAAGTCGTCCTCTAACGCGAAGAATAGGATTGTTAGTACTATTATCTATGAATAGATTAAGCCATTTAAAGAACTCAGAAGATTCTTGTTTTTCAAAAGCAACTTAATTTCTTCCTCGAATGACGTTGTTTGGACAATCCATACAATTTTATAAAAGGCAGATTCAAGGTCTTGAAGTGTCCGTAGTAATGTCATATACAGATTTCGATACGTGTACACGTACACGTGAAGAATATTTTGGTAGGAACTTATTTTGTTTGTAGTCTGGCAAAATGAGTTTGGGTCATAAGTTCTGAAAGTAAGGCCATAGAAACATTCGAAAGCCAATTATCTGATGGCTTCATTAATAATGCAGGAACAGATGTGTTGTAAAATAATTTTTGCCTTTACAGTAATTGGATTTAAGAGTCCCATTGGGTCAAATAATGATGAAGCCAAAGATAATGTCGATCTTTTTGTGTAGCAAGAATATGTCCGGTTAGGATTATATAAGAAATAAAAACAGTCATTAACTGAATTCCATGTAATACTTAAAGTGGTTGTAACATTTAGCTCGTTCAAATTTAAAATTTTGTTGGCTTGATTTGAAATGATTTCAGGGTAATTGCTGTGCCATTTTGATAACTCAAATTAGGCTGAATTTGGAATGGTAACAACTTCAGTTTGTAATCATGTCGTCAACATAAAAATATGATCGAATTGTTTTGGATCCAAAGTGAAACTGTTGCTCATATTTATCCGCTAAATACTTAAGACACCGATTCGCAAGAAAAGGTGCTGATGTTGTCCCATATGTGACAGTATTTAATTCAAATGTCTCTATTTACCTCTTGTCATCCCCCTTGATATTTTCTATCCGATGAATATACTAAGACCTGTCTATACATCTTAACTATGTTCGCAGTTAAATCATATTTACGCATACGAAATTGAAGTAGGATAGTAAAAAATCTTGAATAATAGGACCTGCCATTAGAATCCCATTCAACGAAATTTGTGTCGTTGTACGACAGGAACCAACTCTTAACTTTGTAGAAATACTGTTTGGTCGAAGTACACCATGGTACGGCAAATAATACTGGCACTTCGTTATATCAACCTTTTTTACGAGTGTCATATGATCTTAAGCTTGATATTCACGCAAGAACTCCACATAAGATTGTTTTAAAGTAGGATTTTGCATCATTCTACGTCCAAAGGAAAGTAAACGGCGAAAAGCTATATTGTAGGAATGACCTAGGGATCGAGGATCTTTTTTGGTTAAGATCCATAAATCTCGCAACTGGTAATTCCTCCACGAATTGTGTTAATTGGTACTCGCGCTTTTCTTGTTCCTCCGTCCAATTTGATTTTTGTCCAGTCCAGCTTCAAGTTCCCAAAATTTGTTGACAAAAATATCAAGTTGGTTATCTACTGATCCTACACAATTAGTGCTCTTATGACCGCATGAAATTGAAATATAACGACCAAATACAATCCATCCAAGCTGTGTATATTGCAATAATGGTCGTTCCGTTCCTATCTTTATTTGACCCACTAGAAGCAACTCAAAAAATGACACAAAATGACTTGGCACCAGTCGATTAAATTGTTAATCTGCAAACTCAATATTTTGAGGAAGGTTCCAGTCTGATGTGTTCAAAGCACTGTCAGGCTGGTATCCTGTAATAAATGGGGCAACTAGAAATTCTAAAGGAAGCTCGAATATTGAGATACGGGATCTTATAATGGACTGGGTCACAGAGCTAAACTTGGTTTCGGTACAACCTATTTTTACAATGTCGACCTTTTTTTCTTTTTGTTGGAAGATGAAGTGATCGAACAAAATCTTCTCGTATAAAGTTAATCTGTGATCCTGACTATAACAGTGCCCTTCCCAACTGAAAAGTATCAGAAGCATCATTAGTAAGAACAAGAGCTGTGGCTAAAATGACTTGCGTCAATATGGTTACTTTTTTTTGCATATTCATTGCTGAGTTTACAATAGCCGTCGACGAAGGTTCCCGATGATTTCAACTGGTGACTGTCTGATTATTCCGATGTAGTAACGTATGATGTGGCTGGCGAAAAGTTCGACACCTGTAACTAGATGGACATATCGCAATACTGTGTCCCTTCCCTAGGGAGTTCAAATATAACCCAAGTTTATTTTACATTGTTAAAGCGATCAATGTTTGATAATTTTAAAAACTCAAAAAATCACTTATTGTGTGCATATTATCTTTACAACAGTCACCGACTATCTTTCGTGGTGTACGCATCATTCTCAATCGGCTGTCCTCTCATTCGCGCTAATTAGTTCATCTTTTTATTAGCTTACCTTTTTTTTCTGTTTCCTTTTTTTTTTTTCTTTCAAGCGCGCCAGTCCCTCTTTCTCGCACAGATAGTGAAAAAACCGCCTCTCCACATGGTCTATCCATCATGGCTTTAGCGAACTTTTCGTAGTTTCAATTTCCGAATCACGTGCAAAATAAAACGACATAAGGAATAAAATGCCTTTGATAAATTTCCCGAAAAAAGTTTCCAAAAAAAACTAATTCTACAAATCCCAAATTTGTCCTCATCGCACCTGCAAGTGAAAATAAACCCCTCGCATTAGTGAGCATCTTTGCATTAAAAAAAGCCATAGACGGAATCAGTCAGGAGTATGAGCAAATCTCGCTACTTAGAGATGGTAAGATTCTTTGTTTTGCTTATAAATGTGCCAGAGGCAGAGATTATATCGGAAATGAAAGCAGAAAATGTGACCAAAGTATGCAAGTTTACCAGGTTTTCCAGACACGGTTGAGATTGGTTGGTTCAGGGTCAAGGTCACCGAGTACATTACAAATCCCATGCGTTGTCGGAATTGCACACTAAAAAGATGAAAAAATACGCCACTGTGCCATATATGTAACTTTCCACCTCATACAAACTCCGAGTGCTCTAAAATATTATGCTCTCATTGCTCCACTTCTCATTCTTTCTCCTCTAAAGAATGTCCAAAATTCACTGAAATGAAGGAGATTTTGAGGGTTAAAACCCAGAAAAAATGCAGCATGGCAGATGCCAAATGTATCTTTAATGATCGTTTTCCCTAAATCCAACTAAATCCTAGCCAGATATCAATTGCCAATAAGGCTTAACAAGCTAACGCCACTTACGCTTCTCCGTCTCTTCTAATCAAACCGGTACGGCCTGAATTATCTATAATAACGGATAATCATATTCCCCCTCCAAAATACTCACAATCCACTCAAAGCGAAAACCAAGATAAAACTACACCTGTCTCCTTTGACCAGCTACCACCATTACCATCACCACACAATCTCATCAAATATCTTCACAAGTAGCTGCCGTAACACTTAAAAAAGCCAAAACACAACCACACATGCTTCAAACGTATTCCAAAACAAAACAAGTACCTCATCACATATTTCACCCACTAATCCCACGAATCATACAGAAAAAAATGAATCCAACTCTTACTCCATCTTATCCAACTCCAATTTTCCTATTACTTAATATAGTCCAACTCACTCAAACCTTTTACCTTTATCTAAAGTCACTCAATCTCTCATCAAAAACAACAAATACTTTGTTCACACTCCATTAGACGACTATGATAGCACATAAAACCAACACAGTTAACACCCAAAACAACGCCTTTGCTGTTTGGCATCTATGCAGCGGAGCCAACTCCTTGAATTCAAATTTTTCACAAAATAACATCCTATCACCACGCCAACGTCGAAATCTTCCACCCTTCATTGATCGTGGAATCTGTTTTATAAAAATATGATTCTAGAAATTCTGCAGTGGAATATTAAGGGATTAGCAAATAACTACGACGAGCTTGTTATTTTGATTAATGAGTTTTCCCCTTGTATTATTTCTTTACGAGAGACGCACTGCCCTTTCCAATCGGAACCCAATATTTCTAAAAACTACACAGCATTTTTCTATAATTTCCCCACTAAAAAGATCTAAAAGAATGTCGACTGGGACCTTTGTAAGTCATGACCAGGTAATAGAACAGTTGTTGGACGAAGAAAGCGAGCACGAGTTCAGTGATTTTAACTATGAAGATGTGGAACCGAATTTTGAGCCAGAAACTGAAATCTTGGAAGCCGATGAAGTTTAAGGTGAGAAAGAGAACCAAGAACCACGTGGAGAAGTGCCACAAGTACCCACCACTGAAAATTTACTTCAAGAAACCTCAAGAGAGCCAAGGATTTACCAAACCTCAAGGATTTACCATATTTGGAATAAACAAGAGTGTCCCAGAACATCACGAACTGCAGCCCACAACATAATAAGATTACCTGGCCGTTTGCGTACTCCCTAATTTTGAAGGCTATTTTGAATTTTGATCCAAAATTTTTGACCATTCAATTTTGGAATCTTTGGTGGCATTTACGAATCAAAAACTCAATAAATACCGATCCCAGTTCAAAAATAGTACTAAGGTAGAACTTATGGGCACAGATGACACCGAAATGAAAGCATTTATAGGTCTAATGTACTACTCGTCAGTACTTAAGTATAATGAAGCTGATCTTCATATAATATTTGCCATCGATGGAACTGCCCTGAAATATTCCGCTGTGTAATGTCTAAATGGCGTTTTTCTTGTTCGGTCAACTGCCTCCGATTTTATGATTCCAATGCCAGGGAGGAACGTCTGAAGGAAGATCGACTTGAACAATATCAGATATGTTTAACAAGTTAATCTCAAACAGCCAGTCTCAATATACCCCTGGACCATATTTTGCATCGATGAAATGTTGATGCCATTTAGAGGACGTTGCAAATTTATTATTTATATTCCTCAGAAACCAGCAAAGTATGGTATTAAACTACACTTATTAGTAGATGCACGTACATACTACATTTACAGTGCCTATATCTACCACCTGACTGAACAAGAAAGAAAAATGGCAATACCTACTCAATCTGTTTTGAGACTTGTGAAAGGTTGTCGAAAACTCAAACCGCAACATTACAGCTGACAATTGGTTCAGTTCGATTCCACTTATGGAAATATTGCTGAAAAGGGGACTGACCTACTTAGGTACGCTGAGGAACAATAAAGCTGAAATACCACCATGGTGTTTGCCGAACATAAATAGAGAATTGGAGAGTTCCCTCTATGGTTTCACGAAAGACTTTACATTGCTAAATGTAACCGAACAAAAACAAAGCTGTCCCGTTAATCTTTTCTTCCCACCACAATCAAGATACAGATACTGATACAAGAAAGCCAGTTATGATTGACTACAATCACACTAAAAGAGGAGTTGGCAATGTCGACAAGAAGTGTTCAATATGTCAATTTTACAAATAATACTAGACATGGCAGGCATAAACAGCTTTATATTGTATCAAATGTGTGCAGGCAGTGATGATAAAATGAGAAGTGGAACTTTTATTTTGAATACGGCAAGAGTATTAGTGCTAGATCACATGAAAAGTCGCGTATACAATGAAAGATTGCCAAGAGAATTGCGGATGACGGTCACTAGAGTTTTGTTTAAAGATATTCCCCCTCCACCACCAAGAACTCAACCGATTCCACCAAGTGGAAGAAAACAACAAAATATTTTTGCTGTGATTGTTTAAAGCCAATTTGTCTTCAATGCTCTAAACCACTTTGTGAACACTGCCAAAAAATTATGATTTTGAGGCTACATATCCTTTAATTGAACGAATGAATGGGTCTCTTTTTTTAGTCTGACTGCAATAAGTGTTAACTTAAAGAAATGTTTATTTAAATGAAAAAAGTATGTTTTTTTTTTAACTTTTTTATCATGTGTAAGTTTATCAATAAATTTTGTTTAACTTCATATGTCTCTTTTATTTTATATATTAAAAATTTAAAATAATAGAGCATAGTCTTATCTTTAAAATATAATAGTTAAAATTAGAAATACAAAACGAATTTTGAAAATACAAGCTGGTGTACTACCACGTCAGTAGAATTGTGAAAATAAGTGTACGTCAGTCGCAGAGGGTTAATAAAAACGACAAATAGGAAACTAAAAATAAATTCCAACTTACTCATTATCGCTATCCAAACACCTATCAAAATTTCAGTGGTATCCACTTATTTATTATCCGACCAAACATTTTCGAGACATGACCTTAGCAGTGTGTTTGGCCAGATTAACACCCCAATTCTATTCATTAGGGACGTACACGCATGGAGTGTGCTTTGGGAATCTCCTAAGACAAATCTCAGGGTCTCAATTCTGGAAAACTTTATACTCTCCATTAACCGCAAAGTCTTAAACGATGGATCTCCTACCCATTTTTCAACTCACAGCTCCTTTACCCACGTTGATATTAGTTGCAGCTCGCCCGAGCTGTCCCACAAAAGCGACCACTTTCCCATAATTACAATTATATAAATATATGTAATATATATATATAAAGGAAAACCGACCCTTAATAAAATTTAAAGCCGACCTAGCCAATTGGGTTATGGCAACCTTTTGGGATATTTATCAGGAAAACAAGCCAGCTCTCAACGTAAATAAAGAGCAGCCTTGCTACAAAAGGCCATTAGAACATCTGCTAACAAATCTATACCTCACACCTGCCCACAACCCCGTAAAAAATACATTGGTGGAACCGCAAGTTAGCCTCCCTACGTATAACTAAAACCCAAGCTTGGAAGCAATTTAAAAAGAATCCCAACCAATGCAATTTAATCTTAATGAATTTACTTCGACTATAAATAGAAACTCCTCCCCGTCCAAAATATGGAGCCATATTCGCTGCCTAACTGGAGTTCATACTCCACGGATGATAAAATTTATTAATCCTTCTAATTGACCTATTTCAAGCCCATCCGAAATTTGTAGCTACCTCGAAAAAAATTGGTCTGAAGATTCTAATGATAACAACTTTACTCAATACTTTCAGACAGCAAAACAAGCTTGCCTCAATAACACCTTTAAAGAGCCATCAACTAACACCCCAGCTAACCATATTGAAACACCAATTTCTATATAAGAATTCGACAGTTCACTGACAAAAGTGAAAGGGAAAATACCAGGTCGTGACAGAATATCCTACCCTATGCTTAAGAATCTACCACATAAAATAAAATTAAGGCTCCTCCATCTGTATAACAACATTCTTACCAGGAGTGCTATTCGTCTAAGTTGGAAAATAGCATGTGTCACCCAAATCCCAAAAGCGAAAAAAGACATAAGCTCTCTAAGCGGCTATCGACCCATTTCCCTACTCCCATGCATGTCCAAAGTTTTGGAAAAAATAATTGGAAGACGCCTTCAATAGTTTATCGAAAGCAAAAAAAATTATCTAATTAGACCTAATCAAGTTGCATTCAAACCCCACAACGGTTGCACCGTTTTATCTTCGCCCGAATTCGCACATATATTATTTAATAAAATTGAATTGTTGAACTTTAATAAATGTTTTGTACTTACAATAATATTATTTCTTAAAAGAGATTAAGAAATCAACACTATTCTTAGAAAAATGTAAGATATTCTTAACGTAGTCAACACACAAATTAACACGGTTAATAACTTAAAAATCTTAGGACTTCATTTTAACAACAAATAAAAATGGTCTAATCATATCTTAGAACTTAAGAAGAGCCTAGCTGACAGACTTAATATCATAAATTATCTAGCTTGTAAAAAAAGTATTGCTCATATAAACTCTCTATGTAAAATAATCAGATCTACCATATAGTACCAAGCAAAATTGATTATGGTCTTTTTATATACATTAAGCCTATCTAATACCAAGCAGCAAGAAGATCCATTAATGCCTTCCCCACTACTCCAATAAAAAACATCCTTGTGGAAGCCGTACTGCCATCAATGGAGGAACAAATAGCAAAAATTAAATGTAATGCCTTTGCAAAGCTCTCTTTCTCCAAAGGTTCAACAATCGAAAAATAATTCAAATCAACTATCCAAAAAAAGGCAACAAAAAGGATAACATCTATAATCTTAAGTATAGTTGAAGCAGCTGCAGAAACCAACTTGCCATTCAAACATTTTGAAAATAACACGCGCTCCTACCTACCCTGGTTTATAAAAACAACAGGTTATAAAGAACTTGCAATAACCCTAAATCTAATGGATTACATCATGGAAAGACTCATACCACAACAGCGTCTGTAAATTGTTCAGCTGTATTACGAAAATCAGCGTTCTGTGAGAAATGTTTTCCGTGCGATTCGAGGAACTTACAGTGCGCATAATCGACCTACTGAAACCACTATTGCCAATACCATTCGCAAATTTGTGTCCCAGTTTACATTAGTGGATGATATTCGACCGGTAAGACCACATCCAGTACGTAGTGAAGAGACTATAGCAGCTGTAGCTGGGAGTGTACGCGAAGACCGTGACGAATCGATTCTTCGTCGTTCTCAGCAACTTGTTTTGGCGTATTCGACAACTTGGCGTATTTTACGTGAGTATCTCGACCTAAAAGCACACAAAATTCAACTTGTGCAAGAATTGAAGCCAGATGACTTGAATTTGTGTCATATTATTTTAAGTGAATGGGCTCTGGAGAAAATCCATGAAAATCCGGTGTTTTATCGTGAAATTTTGTTCAGTGATGAAGCCCATTTCTGGCTTCGTATCCCATTTCAGTGAATACGTTAATAAACAAAATTGCCGTATTTGGGTTGATGAACAACCCGAAGAGTACCAAGAGCTACCATAACATCCATTGAAAACAACGGTATGGTGTGGTTTATGGGCTGGTGGAATCATTGGTCCATATTTCTTCAAAAATGAGGCAAATTATTGTAGAATGTTACCGTCAATGGTAACCGTTATCGCGCCATGTTAACGGCCTATGTGCTTCCTGAAATTCAAGCACATGGTCTTGATGAGCTCTGGTTTCAACAAAACGGCGCTACGAGCCATACAGCGCGTGAAACAATTGACTAGTTGAGAAATCATTTTGGTGAAAACTTAATTTCACGTTTTGCTACGGTAAATTGGCCGCCTAGATCGTGCGATATCACACCTTTGGACTATTTTCTCTGGGGATATGTATGTATGTAAAGCGAGCTACGATTAAAGCTTTGGAAGCTAACATTACTCGGCGGCTGAAGCGCTATGCTCGAACGAGTCGCCCAAAATTGGACCTTCCGAATGGACCACTTCAGACGTAGTCGTGGCCAACATTTACATTATATCATTTTCAAAAAGTAAATGCCGTGAATTGTTCTTTTAACCGATAATAAAAATTTTAAGTTCATTTTCAAATTTATGTGTTTTATTTTTTATTATAAATCCAACCTCACGATGAATCACCCTTTATAATCACATACTTGACTGGGAAAATTGAAATTATTTTATCCAGTGTAACACTGATGGGTGTTGTAATTTCCTTTTGAATGGGAATTGTACTATCACTTAATTTCATGAATTAATACGATAAGTTTCTATTGATTTTGTCTTATGTTCTTTGTATGAGTACAAGAGTTTTTTGATTGTTATTAACTGCACTTTACGCGGAAAGGTTAAGTTTTTCATTTTTTTTTTTTTAATATTGTGTGTATAAACTTTTATTAAATAATTTTTTAGCAATTTATTTTGCAAATGAAACGAAATATACCGGGAAACACTGCTTCACGTTGGGTGTCAAAATGTACAGGCAAAGCCTTTTTTGCCTACATTTTTTTCCCAGATGAAATTCAGCAGCAAAAAATCTAATTCCCGGACGAACAATGACGAAAAGAAAACACTTGTTGATCAGTGCGAGTTGCGATAAGAAAACTTTTTATTTTTTTTTGGTTTCCCAAGTTATCATTTTAGTACATTGCCAAAAACAGAAACTGTTTGCAATTTTAGTACGATAAATCAATTCATAAAATTCAAAAATATGGCGGAAAAAGATTTTAGGCGGCAATTCAAAAATGTTTAATGATATACAATGATGCAAAATATACTAGGATACAAATGAGTTGAATGAAATTAAAGTTATCAACATTTTATTGAAGACTTAAGCGCATGACCCAACAGGAACCAAGCTGTGTATCTCGGTGACTTAAAATCGCTGAGTCTGCCAGTAACTTCCGGTATACCCCAAGGATCTGTCCTAGGCCCTCTTTTGTTTGTAAAAGGATATTGTACTGCGGTTATCATATTTATGCGGATGATGAACTATGTATATAAAAAAGTACTCAAGTCTTTCGTATCCTCCAATGTAACCGATTATAACTCAGACTCATTCTACATTTGTTTGGTAACAAAAAAATTGCTTAAGCCTTAGTTCATCCAAAGCCAAGGCGGCTGTTGATATGTAATAACAACCTGATAATTTTGAACTTGCCATTTCAACTAACGTCTTAACTGGATCGATCACATATACAACATTGTCTCTAAGATATATGGTATTGTTAGAGGATTAAGCCCAACAAAACAGTACTCGCCCAACAAAGGAAAGATGAAACAAATCAAGACCTTCGTTCTGCCCATCATACTGGGCTGATGTGAAGTCTTTTGAAGTTTAGATTCTTCGTCTTCAAAATTAAATTGCATTAAATATTGCATTTCACAACTGTGCAGGATATATATTTAATCTAAGACGATATAACCACATATCAAGTTTCACCAATCAAATAGCTGGATGTTCATTAGATGAACTCTTGAAATATAGAATTACCGTCTCATTATATATGATTGTTTACTCTAAAACCCCGAGTTACTTGTTCGCCAAAATAAAGTTCGTTCGCACTCAAAGAACCTTAAAAATAATACTTCCCAGACACAAATTCCTGATGAATATCGTCAATTTTTGCACTAATATCAAAAGGACATTTTTAAGAAAGAATAAATTGCAATATATAAGCGATCTTATGAACTATTTTAGTATTTTTTTTTATAATCTATTCAACTCCTATTTCTTATATCTCTTATCTTTCTGTCTTTTTCTTTTTTCATATAACTATCGAATTTTTGTTAATTCTTTGATGTTTAAAGCTTGTAAATTATTAATTTGTAATTGTAATGTTGTAAACTTTATACCCATTCAATACAAAAAGTTGCTATAACTTAAATATGTACAGGAATGCTATGAATTAAATAAATATTAAGTGCTCAACTGATTTTGTGCCAAATGATCGTCATTTGCGGGAAGTGTTGATTTTCTTCTTTCATTGGAAGAAAACGGCGGCTGAAGCGCATCGAGAGCTCCAAAAAGTTTACGGGGATGCTGCCCTAAGTGAAGAAACGTGCCGTGATTGGTTCTGTCGCTTCGAAGACGGTAATTTCGATATTGACGACCGTCCGCGCGAAGGAAAGCCAAAATCCTTCGAAGACGCTGAATTGGAGGCATTGCTGAGGATGCATGCCAAATGCAAGAAAAGCTTGCTTCAGCATTAGAAGTTAACCGGTAAGCCATTTCCAAGCTATTGCATGCGTTGGGAATGGTTGGGTTGCTTATGATTTCAAACCAAGGGCCGTTGAGCGTCGTTTTTTCGCCTGTGAACAATTGTTCAGTGGCACATATTCTGACTGATCAGCAATTTCGCTCATATGGACATCAAAAAGTGGCTTGATTCGTGGAAAGCCTCAAAACATGAACACTTTTACCGTAATGATATTCGAGCCAAAAAGACGGAAGATAGTTGTAGCTAGCTACTAGTACTTTGAATGATTCATTTTTAACTATTTTTTCACAACTTTCATCAAAAAAGAGCGATAAGTTAATTACGTACTTAAATAAATAAATGTCAAGGCGATTCAACTCGCACTCATGATAGGATAAACTTTCAGTTTACTCAGCATTAATAATAAGTTGTCGCTAAATTAAATAAAAAGAAACAATTTCTGTTATTCGGCAGAATAATCAATAAAAATTACACGATGACCATTAGTTTCTTAACTATCGGGACCTTCGGGAATTAAATAGGCTTCTAGTGGAGGCCTAAGTTTGACCTTAATTTCGGCATCAGCTAATTAAATCATAAAGAACAAACGACGGTTTGTTTTGTTTTGCTTTGTTTTTTTCTTTTTCAAGTGATTTCAGCAGTGGAATATGATAGTTTTTGTTTTTTAAAGTTAAGAAACTGAAATCATTTCCGTATTTCTTCAATGTTTTATAGATGTTTTAAATTTTCTGTAGATTTTAGGAACATTCAGACTATCAGTTTTCGGTCTGCTATTTCAAATGTCTTTTTAAATATAAATTTTGATTTATATTAAATCATTAATATATTTACATTTTGATGAGAGTAACTAGCCTGATAAGTCGTTAATTTAATGTAATTTCTAATGGTCCTCCAAACGTTAAAATCAATTCGGGGATTTGAGAAGTACTTATTAAACAGTCATTTCTTTGACGATTTCAATCGATTCAAATAAAATTGATATTCTTCGGGGATATTTTAAATTGTTACTTTTTTCCATGTTCTACTATCAATTGCATAATTGTTTACTAGAATATTGTCTATAATTGCTAAATGTCCAGGATCATCAGCCGATGGGTTTCTCAGTGAAATTATTTACAAGTCTTGGATAATAACTAGTTGAATAGGTTGCATGAAAATCGGAGCGACAATTAGTTTTTTTAAATCTCAAAATTTGTTAAAAATATTTTAATTTAAACAGCTTTTCTAATGTAAATAAAATTTATATAATTTATACAGAGATCTTAAAAACGAGCTTGTACAGGTAGCTGCTATGGATCTGGGCCTGAAAAATGCGCTCTTTGATGAGTGTTTGCTTGCTGACGGTTGGTTAGTAGCTATGGGCGGTTTGTTTATTATGGTCTGTATGTGGTTGTATACGTCGTCATTGTTTGTAACTGCAATGGCATGCATAGCAGTGATTTTCTCCTTAGGATTAGCTTATTTTATTTACACTCAAGTATTCGAAATGACTTTCTTCCCATTTATGAATCTACTTGCTGTGGTTGTGATTATTGGTAAGTACTGTAATTTTGTAACAGCAAAAATTAAAAGTTATTTAAAAATCACTATTTATTTTTTAAGGAATAGGTGCCGATGATGCATTTATATTTCTTAAGATATGGCAGTGTATTTTAGCGGAACGTATAACAAAGTCTGCAAGTATGAACTCTCAGACGATATCAGTTATGGACACCGAGTATACGGAAACGTTGCATTACCTAATGGCATCAACACTCCGTCATTCGGCGTTATCTATGTTCGTTACATCATTGACAACTGCGGGAGCGTTCTATGCCTCTTATTTAAGTTCTATTACTTCGATCAAATGTTTTGGGTAAGTATCCATATACATTATTACATTATTATTATATTTATTTTTTAAATTTATCGAAATAACAAACTATTTATATAAAGCATTTTTGCTGGGACTGTAGTTATGTCGAATTTTATGATGATGGTAACTTGGTTGCCAGCCTCTGTTTCTATTATGGAACGTATTTCGTGTGACTGTGGAAAGTTGTTTTCACAAAATGTTCTTCAAAAGATCACTAAGCCAATTAATCGATTAAGCGCAAAGATAGAAGGGTTTATTGTTAGTGCTGTCCTTAAATTTCCCATTGTATGGGTTCTTTTATTTGGTAAGTTGTTTCAGTTTGGGTTAATTTAATAAACTTATTTATGTATTTTAATGATCATAGGTGCTGTTGGAATTACCAGTGGGATTGTTGTTTTATATTTTCCTGGCATTCAGTTGCCTGAGTCATCGGACTTTCAACTATTCGTTAGCTCACATCCTTTTGAATTATATGATTCAAAGTTCAAAAATGAATTTTGGTTCGAGAAGATGGTTCCAGTGAGTATTAAGAAAATAAATTTCAAGCTTGTGTAATTGAACATCCCTAGGCATATCTGCTAGGACAGTCCATTGATAAGCTACCGATGAGGTTTGTATGGGGCGTTTTATCAATAGACGATGGCGATTATTCAAATCCATACTCTCATGGTAAGCTGTACTTAGACAATAATTTTAATGTATCATCGATGGCTTCACAACAATGGCTACTCGAGTTTTGTAAACACATTAAGCAGCAGCCCTTCTATCAGCTCACATTGGGCATGCTCTTGCCAAATTGCTTTATTGAGAATTTCATCTCACATATGAGTCGAATGTTGGTATATAAAATATCATACACTTTTTATTATTAATTGGAATTTTTATAGGTGCATTGATAGCATGGACGGTACGGATCGAACACCTTGCTGTGATACAGCAAAATTTCCCTACGATCCACAAGTCTTTGAATATTGCCTTCCATTAAGTATATCATCACTCTACGCTACACCGAGAGAATTTTTCATGCCCGGAGTTGCAGGGCCCAAGTTCGGAGCTCCCCAAGATTACCAACAAGATGGGAATATCACACATATTTCACCATTAGTTAAGGCTCTTGTCATTGAGTTCGAAAGTAATGTGTCATATTCGATGTCTTACCCAACATTGAAGACTTTTGTTACTGAAGTACAAGAATGGTTTGAATCTGAACTAAAAACAGCACCTCCTGAAATGCAAGGAGGATGGTTTATTAGTGAATTGGATTTTTTTGACTTGCAGGATACTCTTACAAAGGGAACTGTAATTGCAATTATTATGTCAATGGGTGCTTCCTTGTTAGTGTTATTAGTTGTTACTTTGAACGTTTTGATAAGTTTCTATGCAGTTATAACGGTAACATTGACTATCTTCACAACAGTTGCAATACTCATACTACTCGGTTGGAAATTGAATATTTTAGAAAGTGTATCAGTGAGTACGGCCATTGGCTTGGCAGTAGACTTCAGTTTACACTATGGTATACATTATCGATTATCGTCAAGCAATGAACGGGATGCAGCCACTCATTTTGCCTTATCACGAATAGTTGGTCCAACTGCTATGGCGGCCATTACAACAGGTCTAGCAGGAGTACTTATGTTGCCATCAAATGTTTTACCATACATACAAATTGGAGTGTTTTTAGTTTTAGTCATGGCAGTCAGTTGGTTATTCGCAACATTTTTCTTAATAAGTTTATTAAAACTTGTTGGACCCCAGTACGGTTTCATGCAATTTAACTATCCAACGTTTAAAA